>CM057340.1:805934414-806093264 GCA_030015575.1 Agapanthus africanus | reverse complement strand
AGTAGGGAATGTAGAGATTGTACAGTTGTTGTGTGCGGACGGGAACTCTTTGCAGATTTCTTGGTAATAGATACGGGCAGCTATGAAGTTGTCTTGGGAATGGATTTTCTTGGCACTTTCCACGCCCACATTGACTGTAGGGCAAGGAAGGTAATTTTCCAGATTCCCGGACATCCTGAGTTTACCTTCACTGGGGGAAGCAGTTCTGTCGGGCCAGTCGAGTTTAGGGCTAGGCCGACAAACAGTGTTCTTGCAGTTATGGAAGTTGATAGTAATGAAGAGCCGGCAGTTGTTCGCGACTTTATGGACGTATTTGAAGATATATCGGGCTTACCGCTGAAGCGAGACGTGGAGTTCGCGATTGACCTTATTCCTGGTGCAGCGCCAGTATCTAAAGCTTATTATCCAATGGCACCAGTGGAATTGGAAGAAGTTAAGAAACAAGTCGCTGAATTGCTTGAGAAGGGTTGGATTCGAAGCAGCAACTCGCCTTGGGGAGCTCCAGTTCTTCTAGTAAAGAAGAGGGATGGCACGAGAAGGATGTGCATCGACTATAGAGAATTAAACCGGGTGACTATTAAGAACAAGTACCCGATCCCTCGCATTGGAGAACTTTTTGAGTAACTTAGTGGCGCGAGAGTATTCTCGAAACTGGATTTGCGATCCGGATATCATCAGGTCCGAGTGAAAGCAGAAGATATTTGCAAGACGGCGTTTCGAACTCGGTATGGACATTTCGAGTATCTAGTGATGCCCTTCGGAGTAACGAATGCGCCGGCAATATTCATGGATTTGATGAACCGAATCTTTTCACCATTCTTGGACCAGTTTATTGTGGTATTCATTGACGATATTCTGGTTTACTCGAAGAGTTCGGAGGAGCACGCTGAGCATTTGAAGATCGCACTGCAGACATTGAGACAGGAGAAATTGTATGCGAAGATGAGTAAGTGCGAATTTTGGCTGGAAGAAGTGAAGTTTCTGGGGCATGTTGTGTCAGGCGATGGAATCGCCGTCGATCCCGAAAAGATTGCAGCAGTTCGAGATTGGCCTATTCCAAAGAATGTTACTGAGATAAGAAATTTCCTTGGATTAGCCGGATACTACAGGAGATTTGTGGAGAACTTCGCTCGTTTGGCAGAACCGTTGACTAAGCTTACGCGCAAGGAGGTGCCTTTTGTATGGACGGATAAGTGTGCGTTAGCTTTCGAGACGTTGAAGCAAAAGTTGATAACCGCCTCTATCCTGACCGTACCAGACAATTCTAGAGGACTGGTGATTCATAGCGACGCATCTGGGAAAGGATTGTGATGTGTTTTGATGCAGCATGGGAAGGTTGTAGCATACGCATCGAGACAGTTGAAGACCCATGAGAAGAATTATCCAACTCATGACTTGGAGCTTGCGGTTGTGATTTTCGCTTTGAAAATTTGGAGACACTACCTTTTGGGCGAAAGAGTCGAAGTTTTTACAGATCATAAGAGCTTGAATTATGTGTTCACACAGAAGAAGCTTAACATGAGGCAGCGTAGATGGTTGGAGCTGATGGCTGACTACGATCTTGATCTTAAGTACTATCCGGGGAAGGTTAATGTTGTGCCGGATGCGCTTAGTCGGTTACCAGTAATTCAGGTGTTAACTACGCAGAAGGAGATCGTCGCAGATTTTTGAAGATTTGACTTGGAGGTTGTGCTACCACATTATACGGGACAGTTGTTGCAGCTGCAAGTACATTCGTCATTGATCAAGAATATTAAAGCAGCTCAATCGCAGGATCCTAGACTGCAAAAGTTTCGAGAGCAGGTTGAAGCCGGGCTACGAACAGATTTATTGATCCACGAAGATGGTTCGTTGAGGTATGGTAGCCGTTTGTGTGTGTGCCAAAGGGAGATGTTCGTGAAGAGCTTATGAAGGAGGCACACAGTTCAGCTTATTCTGTACATCCAGGAGGCACAAAGATGTACCGAGATATTCGACAGCATTTCTGGTGGGAGGGCATGAAGCGGGAGATTGCTCGCTTTGTGGCAAAGTGCTTGGTGTGTCAGCAAGTTAAGGCTGAACATCAAAGGGTTGCTGGTT
The DNA here is from genome assembly GCA_030015575.1 of Agapanthus africanus. Lineage (NCBI taxonomy): Eukaryota > Viridiplantae > Streptophyta > Magnoliopsida > Asparagales > Amaryllidaceae > Agapanthus > Agapanthus africanus. The sequence goes on along the minus strand of CM057340.1, from coordinate 806,091,185 downwards.
TATTGCAACCACTTCCGATCCCTCAGTGGAAGTGGGAACATATAACCATGGATTTCATGACGGCTTTACCGCGGAGTCCAAAAGGCGACAGTGCAGTATGGGTAATTGTTGACCGATTGACCAAGGCAGCTCACTTTATTCCTTTTCGGGTTGGTCAATCAACAGAGACTTTGGCAGAACGGTACATGCAGGAGATTGTAAGATTGCATGGCGTACCGGTGAGCATCGTGTCCGATCGGGACACTCGGTTCTTATCACACTTCTGGAGGAGTTTACAGGAAAGTTTGGGGACTCGATTGAAGTTTAGCACAGCTTATCATCCTCAAACTGATGGCCAGTCGGAGAGAACGATCCAAACTCTTGAAGACATGTTGAGAGCGTGCATGTTGGACTTCAAGGGTTCATGGGAGGATCATCTACACTTGGTGGAGTTTTCTTACAACAATAGTTTCCAAGCAACTATCCAGATGGCTCCGTTTGAAGCTTTGTATGGTCGTAAGTGCCGTTCACCCGTTTGTTGGGATGATGTTGGTGAACGAAAATTATTGGGACCAGATTTGGTAGTACAGACCGTTGAAAAGGTTAACGCCATCAGAAAGCATATGAAGGCAGCTCAAGACAGACAGAAAAGTTGGGCTGACACGTCAAGAAGACCTCTAGAGTTCGCCGTGGGTGATTTGGTATTCTTGAAAATATCACCGACTAGAGGGGTGATTCGTTTTGGGAGTCGAGGGAAGCTTAGTCCTCGATTCGTTGGACCCTTCGAGATATTGGAGCGCGTTGGAGAGGTAGCGTACCGTTTGGCGTTACCGCAGTCCTTGGCAGGTGTGCACGATGTGTTTCATGTATCTCAACTACGAAGGTATGTTCGAGATGAGACACATGTTCTGGATCATTCGGAGTTGACCGTACGGGAAGACCTAACTTTTGAGGAGCGACCGGTTAAAATCATGGATCGTAGGGAAAAGGTTCTTAAGAACAAGATTATCCCCCTTGTGCTAGTTTCTTGGGGTAATCAATCGCATGGAGAATCCACGTGGGAGCGAGAAGACGAGATCCGGCAGAAGTTTCCTCACCTTTTCCTGTAGTTTTCTATCTTGTATTCTCGGAATTTCGAGGACGAAATTCTTTTGTAGTTGGGTATGATGTAACACCCGAGCCCAATACTACTATTTCTGTTACTGGTTGAGTGTTTGACATTGCTCATTTCATTTATCTTGCTTGTTTGGATCTTACTGTAAAATTTTAACTGGCTAAGTCATTTCTGCAGATAACAAATTTTAGCACCTAAAACAAAATTAAAAATATCTATCTTGGCCTACTCGTCACCCTTAGCCGCGTGGTAGCGTCCGTGCATCGAGTTCTCATCCCGTCCGGTGAAACGGGCGAGTTTGGACGACTACGCGCGCGTGCAAATGTCCGACTTGGGGGCATGCTTTTTAATCATAAAACATTTCATTTTAAAATTTGGAACCCGCTTAAAATTCTATTATTTAAATTTCAAATTTTTGGACGCAACCCGGGCGCGATTTGGTAATGTTTCATTTAGCGCCAAAATCCCAATTTAATAAAATAATCAAAACTATAATATATATACTAATCTTACTGTTATTTATAAATCCTTTAAATCTTTTAAAATTCCCATTTCCACGCCCCAGCCAATCACGAGGCTTTGCTTAAACCTCGTGGGCCCCCTTCCTTTAATCCCTCTCTCTTTCTCTGTCTCTCTCTCTCTAATTTCTCTCTCTCTCTCTCTCTCTAACCCTCTCTCTCTCTATCCCCTATATATATATCCTCGTCTTCTTCATTTGTTTTCCCAGAACCCACGCGAGAACCCTAGCCGTCGCCTCCTCCGTCGCCACCGGAGCCCCAACGCCGGCGCTAGCACCGCCGGGATCCCTGCCTCCTCAGCCTCGACACATCCTTCCTCCTCTCCCCACGTCCCCGTGCACCTACGCCATAGCCGTGCCACCTGCACCCATCGCTGCTCGCCCGTCGCCGCTGCAACTCTTCGCCGACGACACCAGCACCTTCACCTTCGCCCCTCTTTCCGACCTCGACATCCCCTCCTGCTCCAGTGTGCCCGGCGCCGCAACAGGGACCCCACAGCAACCCCCGCACCTTCTCTGGTTGGCCGGAAACGCCGCCGTTGACCCTCGTCGTCGTCACCTGCGCCACCGCCGACCACCTCCTCTTCACCTGCGCACCAGACCCGACCACTTCCTCTCCCTCCTCACCGTCTTCCCTCCTCCAGCACCCGCAGCCTAGTCTGCCGCCTGCAGCTTCCTCGCCGGCGCCCCATCGCCGTCGACCCCGTCGCCGTCGCAACCCCTGCATTTCCACAAGGTACCCCGATCCGCGTGGTCCCGCTGTTCGTTGTTTGGGTTCAATCCGTGAACCGTGCGTCCGTCGCGTGTTTCTCCGCCGACGCTACGTCCGTTTTTCCCGGTTCGCGAACCGTCGAGGCAAGTATCACTTGCTACATGCTATACTATACAATTATATATGTTTTGACTCGTTAAACCTGCAAAACTGAACTCGGAATAGTTATTTTCTCATTTGGTCGCAATATGACATATATCATTTTATAGTTAACCGAAAATTACAGTTTGCCACTCTAACCCTAATAACGAAGTTTACCCGTTAATCACATTTACCGTCTAAAGGATGATAACCTCTACACATCTAGCTCTATTACATTATGATATTGATATAACGGTATTGCACCACCATGTGATCTATTGCACCGCAAGGGGTGCTCGAAACCTGCTAATATGATAAAACGGCTGTACTATACTAATGCACTATTGTGATTAAATGAACTGCTTGTTGTTGTTTAATTTATTGCTTATTTCCTGCTGATTAATCCCCTGTTCGAATATATACCTGTTGTGAGCCCACCCACGATATTGTTACATCTTGACCTGACTTTGCTACACATGATATATACCGATGCACCTGACATGGTACCCTTTACTATCGACTTGACCTGATGTACCATGACCTGACCTGTTACCTGATCTCTTGCCTAATGCCAACAAATCTGACATGGAGTCCTCATGGACCAAGCTTGTTGTCTATCCAGACAAACCTACTGTTACCTGAACTTGTGTTGGCATTAGTTCTTGACCACTGAATACCTGACCTGACACATATAACCTGGGGGTATGGGGAAATCAAAAGGGTAATCTAAAGTGTAACTTGAAAGGGTATTACTTGATCCGTGGTCCCGGGGGGTAACGGGACAGAGCCATTCGTGACTCTTACATTTTCCTGATCCGTGGTCCCGGGGGGCAACGGGACAGAACCACTATTGGTTCCCATCTTCCTGATCCGTGGTCCCGGAGGGTAACGGGACATATCCTTTGAGTTACATGGAGGATTACTCGAATTGATTTCAAAGACTTTAGAATAGAAGACCCGATAAAACAGTTTAGTTACCCACTGCACACTACCTTGCACTGCTTGTTTCATACTATTGCTTCATTCATGTTTATTTCTGCATTGCCTATTACACTGTTCACATTATATTATTGGTTGACATGACGCGCTGACGTCTGGATTTTGCATGGCCCAGATTCTTTACCACTGTCGCTGACCGAGCAGGAGTACTTCAGCCAGCAGGCTGATTTGTGAGTTCTGTAGTGATTAGTTTTATTTCCTGCATTCTTATTTCCAGATGTGAGCCCGCATTATGGGACATACTTTTCTATTATTGTATTGGATCATTTGCTTCCGCATTTATTTATCATTGACTCTTGTTATTCTGGATTTGGACATGTGTTAGATAGTTTTATCTTGTTCTTGATATCTCTACAGCCGTAATGTGACTGTGGACGGATACTTCCTACCCACAGGTAGCATGGTTGGCTATGTCACGTGCCCAATCTTGCGTACTCTGGGAAGCGGGGCGTGACAACGGTTTTTTTAAATATATTAGCTGTACCTACGGAATTATCCGTAGGGCCAAGTACTATCCCCTACGGATATATGCGTAGATACATATCCGTAGGGGCCTTTGTTTGCCCCTACGAATATATCCGTAGGGGCAAGCCCAACCCCCTGACACTGAGATCGGGAGGGAAATATCAGTTAATGCTGATATGTTGCCCCTACGGTTTAAACCGTAGGGGCAACATGTGTACCTACGGATTAATCCGTAGGTACATATTATCTGTTTTTTTTTAAATGGCTGCCTGATTTTTTCTCACCCTGTGCACAAAAATATATATATCAATAAAATATAAAATTAATCATCACACAACATATATCGCAGTATTCATAATCACATCTCACGCATATAATATACAAAAGAAATCCAAATACTGAATATGATATAAATATAAACCAATATCAATATCAATATCGTTTCAAAATGTAGTACAATATTTATGATATAAATAAATACATGTTTCAAAAAATAAGAATCAAAAAGCTACCCTAGCTCGGTCCAGCTCCACCTCTGATAAACGATAGAATAAGGCGCGTCTGCTCCTCGGTCAATAAACCATGCAATTCGGCGCGAGCGGGAGTCTGAGCGTCCTGTGGAGCTGGCGATGTGGTCTGCGCAGCCGCCGTCGAGGTAGTAGCTTGCGGAGCTGCGGCTGCGGGAGTCTGAGCGGGCGGTGGAGCAATAGGAGCTGTCTGCGGAACCGCAGCCGATGTAGTGGCTTGCGGAGCCGCAGCCAAAGGAGATGCATATGGAGGCTCGGCCGATGTACCCTGTCGCGTCTGGACCTAACGTGTGTAAGAAGCATGTAAGAACTGTGTATTATTCGAATTCGTATCATTATCAAGTTATTTCGAAATCCCATTTGGATATCTAGTTTGGAAAACCGTTGTTTATTTTAATTACATATGTATGTATGATTAATCAAACCTAAGTCTAAAACCAAATAAGCTTAAGCTACGTACTAATTATGGATATGTTGATATCTATAATATGACATGATATTTTACTATAAAGTAATATACATACCAGCATTTCCTTCAACTCCTGAACGGTGGCCCTCAAGCTCTCCAGTTCCTGCTGGACACGTCGCTTACTCGAGACGGAGGAAGTAACCGCCGGGGTGGAGTCCAACCTCATATGGGCCCTGCTAGGGCCCAGTCCCCGGTCTCTCTCCCAACCTCCGTGGTGCCCTCCGTGTGCGGCGTCCAGAACTGGGGTCAGCAGCCTCGGATCGCTCTGTCCGGTAAAATCGATCCCCGAGGCCTCGGCCTGCTCAACCACCTGCTCCTACACCCACATTAAGCAGTAAAGTATAAGTATAAAATTTAAACTTGAACCTTCCAAAACTAAAATTTCAAATATGGGTAGAATAAATATTAACACTTACGCAATACTCCTGGGTAGCGACGTCGGGATATCGAAGCTCGCCCATGGCGGGATCTGTCGAGGTGCCGTGGACGGCAAGATATGCGGATAGCACGCTCGGTGTACCACCTTGCGCCACGGTTTGAGCTGTCTGCAATATTAGAAAATAACTCTTAATATTAGAAATATTAAAAAATAACTCTTAATATTGCAGAATATCACAAAGGTCGGTCTATTGTAATTTACCGATAACTCCATGGCTCGAGTAATATTCCTCGAGCCACCTGTGTAAGTGGGGCGACCCCTCTTCGCCGACTTCCTGTTCTCTGTATTCTGAGCGGCCTATTTCTGCACAACGCATTAACATTTAGTTTTCTAATTAAGGAACACAAAAAAATAAATTATATCCTAAATAATGAATTACATTTAAAATACATACCTGTTTGCGTTGGGAGTCGAAATATTCGCACAATAGAGGCCATGTCTCTACGTCGACTCTCGCAAACGCCGGAGTAGATAGGAGGGCCGCTCTCGCAGCCTCGGGGGTCGCCATCCACAGGGAGTAGCAGTCGGCCTTCAGCTCATTCCTGTTGTATCGGACCTTGATCTGCATGTTCTTCATCAGGCCATTGTATAGAGCATGAAGGTCGAGCACATGAAGGTCGAGCACCCTCCCACGGTGATCAGGGTCGGGTATAGGCTGAAAATCGTAATCCGACTGAAAATACAAAAAAAACATTGTTATTAGATTGCAAGTGTTAATAATAAATATATTGGGTAAATTAAATGAATATATATATTAATACGTACCCGAACCTGATCAAAGAAGAGGGCGAATAAGCGCCGGTGCTGCTCGCCCCACTCAACGTGAAGTGGATAATTCTTCACGAGCCGGCTCTCGTCCCCCATATACCGGCCGAACCTCTCGGCATGAGGACCGGTATAGCGATAGTCAAGGGTAAAAAAGAGGGGGAATGCTGCCTCCCCCCTAGCTCTGTCAGGCCTCAGCCTATGGGACTGATTCGGGCCTCGAGTCCCCCTCTGGGGATAGGGAGGCCCTGCGTCTGCACGAAATATCAAGACAATCAATACTAAGACAAAGTTGTATTAAGAAATCAAGCTTAAAAGAAAATTGAAGTGTGATATATACCTTCGGTGACTATCGCATGAGCCTGGGCCCGGCCAGCAGCACGAGCGGGACGATAGTTCCTCCGGTGAGAAACAACCGGGGTCCCGGATGCGGACGCATCCCTTCCAACTAGAAAATAAACATTGACGCTAAATTTCCATGAAGTTCATATTTATTCTATAGAGCATATGTAAAATGAATAAATATTTTATATTTATTCATACTAACCTGCAGACGATGCGGATGGAATGGAAGCGGCAGGAATGGCCCCTGCGGAAGATGTGGATCCACCACCTATAATTAGACAATTAAAAATAGATTATATAAGTAATTGCAAAAAGAATGTGTAGATCAATAATATAACGTTCTAAATCAATATGCATGCACTATAGGATATATAAACATACCCGCAGGTGCGGTGGTGTCACCACCTACAGCTAGACAATAATAAAAATTGCTAAATAAGAGCAAAAGGAATGTGTGTATATTTATGATATAGCATTCTAAATCAATATACATGCACTATATGATATATAAACATACCTGGAGGAGCGGGAGTGGCCTCTGTCCCAGATATGGACACATCACCAACAACTAGACAATCAAACATTGACAATATAAGTAATTTTGACATAAACATGCATGAATATCTGTAATATTACATTCAAAATGGATATGCGTGCAGTATACCTGGAGGTGTGGCAAAATCCACACGGAAGGAGGCATCCGAAGGCGTCTCCGATCTGGGTGCAAGACCGGCCCTCTGAAGCTCCCTACGAAGCTCTCCAGGCGGCAGAACCGCTCTGCCTCTGCCTCTGCCTCTGCCGCGGCTAGAGCTCCTGCCGCCCCTTGCTGCTCCCGAAATCATCATCAAATCTAGATAAACGGTTCGTGGACGCATTAGACAATCATTAAAAGTATTGACTATATATGTATAGAGCGTAAAATGTGAAGTAATAATATAACATTACTGATAACCTTTTTCGTTTCGTGGACGCATTATACATATCTACTTGGATTTCATCGTCGATGTTATTTCTAACCCACGTAACTTCATGACCGGTCGAAGACAACCCGTCCTTCGAAACAGACGGCCGGAGCACTTTAAGCCTTCTCTCTTCTTCGTCCTCATCGCTGTCCTCGAATTCTGGGATATCGTAGACATCTCTGGGTTTCCATCGGCATACAACACTCCATCCCGGATGCTTCAAACATTGTGAGTAGTATACTTGGAACGCTTGGTTCGGAAAGATAAACGGATCTTTCTGACCGTAAAATCGAAGTGTGTTCACACTGGTCAATCCATATTCATCTTTCCAAGTCCCAAGATTGCTTCTCCACTTGTCCGTATCGGTTCGCGTATCGTACCAAGTACACTGGAATATATAAAAGGGTTCTGATCGTCCGGGATAGTGGATGCCGAGTATACAATTTAAGTACCCATAATAAATCACACCGTCCGATCCTACCATCGCAATCCCACTATTCTGAGTGGTTCTAGATGTTTCTATGTTCTTAACTTCGAATTTGTATCCAAGGACACCAAATCCTTTGTAATATGCAATCTCCGTACTAGGAAATTGAGCTAAATATCTTGAATCACTCTCAAATGATGCAGACAAGTTCGGATCGTGGATCTAACAAAACAAATTTTACTACAAATACATAACGATACAAGTTTAGATTAAAACTGATAGCAATAAAATATTATTTGAATAACTTACATGATCTGTGACCCAATCACAAAAATTATCCTGATGATATTTTTCCAATCGTTCTTCGTTCTAATCTGGATGCCCCTCACGTACCTCGTTAAAATGAATTCTGTTTTCGACAAATAATGGTGACATTAATATTATATCATTTCATACACACACAAACACAGATATAACAATTAATCCAAAAAAACTTACTCTCTAATTTGTTCAAGACATGCGCAATTAAGCAAGATAAACCGGTATATCTTGTTGATAAACATAGTGTCTACCCTCTTATACTCGGCTTTACCATATGGCCCGTCTTGAATTCTTCGTGGCCGGTTAAGCCTTATCTCAATGTTCTCGTCCAGATAGCGGGAACAAAATGTGGTTGCTTCATCAAGAAGATAACCTTGCATGATAGAACGCTCTGGTCGATTTTTATTGTGTATATACTTCTTAAGAGTGTAGAGGTACCTAATGAAAATATGTTGAATAAATAAATACGGGCATACAGGACAACAATAAATTTATAAATTGCGCGAAACGAAAAATTACACGTACCTCTCGACGGGATACATCCATCGATATTGTACCGGTCCGGCTAATTTCGCCTCAGTTGCAAGATGAACCGTCAAGTGTATTATGATATCGAAGAATGACGGTGGGAAAATACGCTCAAACTTGCAAAGTATCAACGCAATAGAATTTTCTAGTTTATCCAGCGTCACAACCTCCAGTGTTTTAGCACACAACTCCCTGAAAAAACAACATTAGTCATTGATTACTAGACCAACCGATTCGGGAAGAGAAGTCCTGAGGGCTAATGCAAGAAGATGCTCCACGATAACATGGTGATCATGACTTTTCAGCCCATCGATCTTGCCCTTCACAATTTTTATTTTCTTGCTGAATGATTCTGAGAAACCTGTGGGAACTTTCAAATTATGCAACACCTGCAGGAATCTTTTCTTCTCCGGTTGTGACATATGATAAGCGGTATTGGGAAGTACAAACTTGCCCGGTTTACCCGCTACCGGTCTAGGGTGCAATTCACTTCTTATTCCCCACTCTTGTAGATCCATCCGAGCATTCAGGTTGTCTTTCGATTTCCCGTCTTTACAAAGAAGCAAGTTAAGTATGTGCTCTGATACTCCCTTCTCTATATGCATGAGTCCAGACAATGACGCACTGAATTTGTAGACCAGTACGGAACTCGAAGAAAATGCTTAACTTGTTCCAAAATAGTGGTTTGACCTGTTTTGTCGGATCCATCCCGAAGGTCACATTATTGTAACCATCCCATTTAGCAGTCACGTCCTCTCCGGACAATAGGGATGGAGGTCCAAGAAACTCTTGATGATCATCAAAGTGAACCGTGTCTAACCTATAGGGGTGATCTGGAGGCAGGAAACGTCGATGGCCGCAATAACAAACCTTCCTGCTAAAATTCAAGAATTTCGATGTTGTGTGTTCATGGCAATGAGGACATGCTTTGTGACCATGTACGGACCAATCTGATAGCATTCCATACGCAGGAAAGTCATTAATTGTCCACATTAGAGACGCACGCAGTATGAAGGTTGTATTTGTGTTTGCATCATATGTCTCTACACCATCAATGAACAAAGATTTCAACTCCTCGATCAGAGGTCGGAGATAGACGTCAATATTGTTCCCCGGTGAGTTTGGTCCATCGATAAGAAGAGCCATCATAAAGTATGATTGGTCCATAACCAACCAAGGCGACAGATTATAAATTATCATTACAACGGGCCATGTGCTGCGACTTCCAGCCATATAGTTGAATGGGCAGAAGCCATCAGTAGCCAGTCCGAGCCGGACATTGCGAGGATCGCTACTCAATATTGCGTGCCTCCTATCGAAATCCTTCCATGCCGGTGAATCTCTTGGATGGCTCATTTTTCCATCTTCACTTGGAGGAGCACGGTGATGCCAAATCATTGCCTCGGCTGTTTTTTTGCACCTGAATAGCCTCTGTAGCCTTTGTGTTATGGGAAAGTATCGTGCTATCTTGACAGGTATATCGGGCTTCTTATCAGAATCTTTCGGCTTATACCTGGCCTCTCCGTATGTTGGACACTCTTTCAAATCTGAATTCTCTTTCCGGTACAACACGCAATTTTTAGGACATGCTTGAATCTTCTCGCACTTTAGACCCAAATCAGATATCATCTTCTGGGCTGCGTACCAGCTGTCGGGCACGTTATTTCCCGGAGACATAGAATCTTTCAAGAACGAAAGAAGCATTGTGAATGACTTGTTGCTCCATCCATTTAGGCACTTAATCTGAAAAAGTTGGACGAACCATGAGAGGGTGGAATACTTCGCATTCTCATAAATTGGTTTTCTAGCATCATTCATGAAATTTTCATATTTATTCGCACGCGGTCCTTGACCGGAAGGAATGTCATCTTCGGTACGAATAGATTCACCTAGGGCAGCCTCTACCATATCCTCCATTTCTTCTGATGGAAATAAATTACCGTCTTCTCCTTCTGTCGCATTACCGAATTCTTCTTCTTCTCCTGCCGCATTATCGTGTTCTCCTTCTTCTTCTGCCGCAGTACTGCATTCTTCTCCTTCCCCGTGATATTTCCAAGTTGTATAAAGTCTAGTAAACCCATATTTTACAATATGAAGCTCTGCCAATTCTACCTTCTGCCAGTACTTATTACCACATCTATCGCACGGACAGAGAATCTTCTCTATTATGATCTTATTATGTGCGCGTGCAAATTCAATAAAAGCAGCAACTCCTGCGACAAACTTAGGTTGCATACGTTGTTGTCAATCCACGTACATCCAGTCCTTAACTCTGACGTACTCATGGGCCATGTTAGACTGTATAACATATAAATTGTAGGTTATGGTGATTATATTGAGAAATATAAGAACGGGATAGTTACTGACAAAGGAGAAAATCCATGTATATGCTTTGTGTGTGCGTTTGTCGTTGAAAAGAATAAATTATCGCACGTATGTTAACCGATAGACGGGGACTAAGTGGCGCTTTTAGTTTCATATATGAGTATCGATGGGAATATGAAGGTTTCATATTATCATCAAGTATCATATATTGGTTTTAATCTGAACATCTCGAATCACTCTCTAATTATGCGTTTGTTGTGTATTCTTGTTGTATGTGTGTGTTCCGGCTGTCGGGGGTAGACTTCTATCCCATTAAGAATGTATAGAGCGAACACCCATCACTTGTGCTTTCAACCGTTTCAGGTAAATTTCGGCAGCACCTCCCCGCTGTTCTCCGAGTACACTGTAATAGAATAGATAATCATTTCAAAGCTGTGAAACAACGTTGAAATGAACATTTAATCTATCTTTGTACACGGAGAACCAGCGGAAAGGTACCGACGAAATATCTCGAAACGGATGAAAATACAAGTGAATGAAGGCGTTTGCTATATACATTCTTAACTTGTCCACACGGGACAAATCTATGGGTTACCATACGATTGAATTTTCTCGTCGCGTAGACTATACGACGGTTGTTAGTATCGAGCTATACCATCCGATATTTAACAACTTTCGTATAGTTCTATGTCACGACGAACATCGCACGTATGTTAACCGATAGACGGGGACTAAGTGGCGCTTTTAGTTTTATATATGAGTATCGATGAGAATATGAAGGTTTCATATTGTCATCGAGTATCATATATTGGTTTTAACCTGAACATCTCGAATCACTCTCTAATTATGCATTTGTTGTGTATTCTTGTTGTATGTGTGTGTTCCGGCTGTCGAGGGTAGGCTTCTATCCTATTAAGAATGTATAGAGCGAACACCCATCACTTGTGCTTTCAATCGTTTCGAGTAAATTTCGGCAGCACTCCCCCGCTGTTCTCCGAGTACACTGTAATAGAATAGATAATCATTTCAAAGCTGTGAAACAACGTTGAAATGAACATCTAATCTATCTTTGTACACGGAGAACCAGCGGAAAGGTACCGACGAAATATCTCGAAACGGATGAAAACACAAGTGAATGAAGGCGTTTGCTTTATACATCCTTAACTTGTCCACTCGGGACAAATCTATGGGTTACCATACGATTGAATTTTCTCGTCGCGTAAACTATACGACGGTTGTTAGTATCGAACTATACCGTCCGATATTTAACAACCTTCGTATAGTTCTATGTCATGACGAATATCGCACGTATGTTAACCGATAGACGGGGACTAAGTGGCGCTTTTAGTTTCATATATGAGTATCGATGAGAATATGAAGGTTTCATATTATCATTGAGTATCATATATTGGTTTTAACCTGAATATCTCGAATCACTCTCTAGTTATGCGTTTGTTGTGTATTCTTGTTGTATGTGTGTGTTCCGGCTGTCGGGGGTAGGCTTCTATCCCATTAAGAATGTATAGAGCGAACACCCATCATTTGTGCTTTCAACCGTTTCGAGTAAATTTCGGCAGCACCTCCCCGCTGTTCTCCGAGTACACTGTAATAGAATAGATAATCATTTCAAAGCTATGAAACAACGTTGAAATGAACATCTAATCTATCTTTGTACACGGAGAACCAGCGGAAAGCTACCGACGAAATATCTCGAAACGGATAAAAACACAAGTGAATGAAGGCGTTTGCTTTATACATTCTTAACTTGTCCGCACGGGACAAATCTATGGGTTACCATACGCTTGAATTTTCTCGTCGCGTAGAGTATACGACGGTTGTTAGTATCGAGCTATACCGTCCGATATTTAACAACCTTCGTATAGTTCTATATCACGACGAATATCGCACGTATGTTAACCGATAGACGGGGACTAAGTGGCGCTTTTAGTTTCATATATGAGTATCGATGAGAATATGAAGGTTTCATATTATCATCGAGTATCATATATTGGTTTTAACCTGAACATCTCGAATCACTCTCTAATTATGCGTTTGTTGTGCATTCGTGTTGTATGTGTAACATGATTTTAAACCATTGTGATCAAGATTTGAGAAATTTTATAAGTGGCCGTTAACATGATAACAATCATCTCTTCTTATCAGTCCATATCTGAATTCTAAAGGGCAGTATATTTGCTATTAAAAGATCATGTTCAACTCTAAAGCAAGGGAAAAACATAGGAATATAGATCTATTAAAGTCAAGCCATAAAGCTAATCATATATTTACAATATTGCAAATACATTAACGCAAAATATAGTTCTGATGCTTCAAAAGAATCAATTATCAAGGATCTGGTAGTGGAGATGAACATACAGTTTCCCGTCAATAAGATCAACAGGACAGAGACAGATGAAATATAAGATTAGAATGATGAACAAGATAATATGCTTGAAAGATGCTATATTTGCTGATTGAAGATAAATGAATCCATCAATAAGATTATATACATGATAATATATGTAGAGGAATTCAGGCCATGAACACAAACCATCAATTATTTCATATGCTGGCTGAAAGAAACGGGCGAAAAGATTCATAGTTTTCCATAAACTACAAGCAGATTCTGCCATTACTAAGTACAAAACAAAATGGATTATAATTTAAAGGAGAAAGAAGAGCTTGAAGCAAAATCAGATCAAATTATATTGTCCCACATAGGTTGCTCGCCCAGACATTCGATAGCATACAATTCACAAGAAAAATAACAGAAAAACAATTTCTTAAGCTTAAATACCCTCTAAATATGCCAAACAGCTTGCTTACAGTTCTACTATTACATTATTAAACATAAAGTCCCTGCAGACGCCAAATCTGGAACAACTATCACCTTATCATCGAATGTTACGTCCACAAAAGTGAAGCTAACAGAATAAATGCACCAGTACAAACTCGACCTCGAATTAGCCTAAACCTTTGTCGGGATGGAACTAAATCAACAAGCAAAGCATATTTACACTACAAGCTTACACCTACTGCAAGGGATAAATAGGGCACTCTACAGTTCAGATCTCACAGCCCAACCGAACCATAGCCCTAGCCCCAGCCCAGCCCCAGCCCCAGCCCAACCGAGCCTTAGACCCAGCCCCAGCCCAGCCCCAACCCCAACCCCAACCAAGCCCCAGCCCCAGCTCCAGCCCCAACCCCAACCGAACCCCACAACCTAACCCTAACCCTAACCCTAACCGAACCCGATCAATGCCGACGCCGATGCCGATGCCCTCACCCCTACCCGAACCTGGCCTGAACCCTAGACTACAACGTCAAAATTAAAAGTTATTTGAGATTTACTTACAAACCGTGCACGCGGTGGAGGAGACGGTAGAAATTGGTGGTCGCCAACGATCGGCGAAGGTGGCGACGAGGCGCGGGAAGTCGACGAAGGTGTGGGGAAGACCGACGAAGCTGGCGCAGGCTCGCGAGCGCGGTGGCGACGAAGCGCGGGAACAGACGACGAGAGGCGCGGGAGTGAGAGAGAGAAATTTGGGAACGAGAAATTGGTGGTCGCCAACGATCGGCGAAGGTGGCGACGAGGCGCGGGAAGTCGACGAAGGTGTGGGGAAGACCGACGAAGCTGGCGCAGGCTCGCGAGCGCGGTGGCGACGAAGCGCGGGAACAGACGACGAGAGGCGCGGGAGTGAGAGAGAGAAATTTGGGAACGATGAATCTAATTTTTCTATGCTTTTTTTATATTAATAACCTATGTAGATGCCCCTACAGACATAACCGTAGGTCTCCGGCTTGCGGCTCCGTAGGGCCAAAGAAAAAATTAGAACGTAAGGCACCGTAGGGACAACGATTTGGCCCTACGGATAAATCCGTAGGGACAAGAAATATTTGCTCCTACGGATTTCTGAGTCAGTAGGGGCAACCCCATATTGTAGTAGTGATGAAATTAGACCACGGAAAAAAAGGCCAAGAAGAAGAATATGAGAGAAATACATGGGGGTGTATGTATATATATATAAGATGAAACAAATATTAACAAGGCTTGAGTTTTATTATTGGAACCCACTTATATCAAAAGTATCAAAAGCCTGTGTACACTCATAAATAAAATATATAATCGCTCTCCCATACGTGTATAATTAAATTTTAATACATGTATTCACAACATTTCCTTTCTATAATATAGTATGCAAAGGTTTGCTCAAGAAATAAAAACAAAAAAAAAATTAAAATTCGAGTTTTAATGATAAAGCCTTTAATATCAGATGTAACTTTAGTGCCAACATTAATTAAAAGAGGCAACTTGAGTACTGCCAACATTTATTATCTTGAGTCATCATCTGACTCATGTCGTTTAAACGGTGCGATGTGACTACATGTCTTTCTTCCTTGTTAAGTTTTCTTATAAGTACCGATCGAGGGAGCTAGGCATGCATGCATGAAGGAATTAACATAGAACCAAACCACCACAACACACAAACAACGAACACCCACCCCTGTATCCTCTACGTCGTTCGATCTAGTGATCGATGGGTCGTCAAATGCAGCAATCGAAGACTGCACCCCATTCGAGCAACAATTCAGGCCTCCGGTGCCTCTCTACTCTCATGGCAAAGATCCTCGCATACGTGAGTAAGGCGTTCGAGGGGAAGAACTGTCTTCTTCATTGTCGCGGCGGTGGTTTTAATCATTTCTGCACTCGTCGTCGTCCTTCTTTGCCGTCGATGCAGATCGCCGGGGTCCAAAATCAAAATGGGGATTCATTTCAACTACAAGGAAAACCCCCATCGGCATCGAGATGGCAGATATGGGTGGCAAGGGCCGTGGTCCAATGGGTGATCGCCATGGAATTCAACTGGTGTGCGTGTGTGAGCTTTTATATACTTATTACAATATTTCGACGACTATCTATGTATCTTTTGTAAGTTTTCTTTTCAATCTATAAAACTTTTGTAGTTCATCCATAAATCCCGAGTTAATAGAAATTGGTATCAAAAGTGGAAATTTTGATATTTCCACTTTTGCCCCCACACTTTACTCAACATTATTATCAAAAATTTTGGATTTTGTAGACATATTTGAAGTTTTGATAAAATTGTGAGAAAACCAGTGAAAGAGCGGAACTTTAATTTAATTACGGTTTTTCTATCAACCATAAATCTATCACACCCCACTTCCAAAATACCGTAGCTATGACGTGGTTAGGGCCACAACCTATTTATATCGAGAGATAGAACTCAACTCGAGATACTTAAGCTAAACGTATAGCATGCAGGAGTATAAAAGAACAAGTAAAATAAAGTAAATTTTATGACATTAACCTGGACATTTATTACACATCAAAGTTCGACATCAAAAATGTTTTATTACATCAATATAAAGCAAGCCCTAAACATATGTGCAACAAAAATAATAAAGAAAATCCTAATAGTGGGGAGAAAGAGCGGTGTAGTCATTTGTCGTCGCTTACACCTCCTTGATTCCATTCTGATCCTCTCTCTCATCTAATGGACGTTTCAAGGGAAAGAAAGAAAGAAGAGAAACATCCGTCAGCGGGTTGAACTCGAGTAGGATTCTCAAAAAAGTTAATTAAGTGCAGCAAGGTAACGAATACATAATATATGAGTAGTGTCACAGGTAAATAGTGTCGGTAAGCGAGTCAGGCATCATCAGGTATCTATAACTGCATTTTATCTAGTTTTAATTTAGTTAAGTAAAGGTACCTCGGGATTGTTCCATTTGTACCCACGGAATAACAGCAACAGGAAGCATTCCGTTTACGGCTCTAAAACACATCAATGGATAAGTGGTTTGGCATCCGTTTTGCCTCCGGAATAACGGCGGAAGGAGCGGAATCCCGAGACCCTTCATACCGCCTCACTTAACTCAAACTATCACATCCTATGTCTTGTTTGTTGTATAAGGGTTCGATTAAATGTTACCACGCGGATCCACTAGACAAGAAAACATGAGGGGTTCACTTTCCATATCAAAGTTTTCCAATTAGCGGAATCCAGAGACCCTTCTTCATACTGTCTCATTTTTCTTAAAAAATTATATTAATTAGTTTTAAATATAAAACAACCTTTTAAAATTCTTTTCCATCAAAAGCAGCAGTAACAAATATAACAATATAAAGGAAAATTATAAAAAGAATTTTATTAACATAAACGTTCGTTACATCCCACTAATTAAACTTTTGCTATCTCTCAAAAATTATTGTATTGCCATTAACTCAATATCTCACTTACATTTTCATTGAAATACCATGAATTCTCAATTTTTTTAGATAAATGTCATGGATTTTTTACAGATAAATATCATGAACTTCGAATAGATACCATAGACTTTTTTCAAATAAATACCATGAACTTCCCAATGCCTTTTAAATAGAGTGTCACGCCCCGCTTCCCAAAATACGGAAAACGAGGAGTGACTAGGTCAGCCATGCTTCTACGGTCAAGGAATAATCCCGCCGTAATCACACCTCGGTTTCTAGCATTACATGGTAATCAGTAAACAAAGCACAGCAGTAAAGGAAATACATCACTAAATTATTATATCAAATTCCATTGTTCACAAATTACAAATAAACAAGAAAAGAGCTACTAACCAAGTTCGAATACAAGGTCTCTTTAGCGAAAGCAGAAAAGAAGAAAAAGGTACTCCAGACTAGATCTCCGTTAGCTCGAAAGGTAAATCCGACTCCTGCGCTGGTTCTTCCTCGAGGTCTGAGCATGCATACTCAGGTCGTCAGAGCGACGTAATAGCAATATTATAATAATGACATGAAACAGGCAAATAAGGTAATAACAGTGGAAGTAAAATGCAGATAATCACTATGTCACTAAATGATGCAAAGTATAATCTGTGTCCCTATCAATCTCTAAGTCATGTTTGAAATCGAGTTGTGGAAAAAAGGATCATATTTAACGGGAGTCTCGTACATACTAGAGACAACGGCCCATACGTCCGGGACATAACCCTGTCAGCCGGATCGCTAGATCCTACCTAATATATATAAGAGTCGCTGTTCGAATGATCATCCTCTAAAACACGGTCCTCGCTAAATACGATGCTCTTTCCACTTCGATTTTCTCTTTTTCCCCAGGTTTACACTATAGTCGTGTACAAGTATGCACCAATAACACGGTTTTGTCACTGTTCACTGTATTAATCACTGTCATGAATCATTCACTTTTCCATTGGCGCACTTAACACTCCTAAACCAATATCACTCACGCATGATAATGCATTGCTCACTAAATAATAACGCGCACTATCACTATGGGGGTGGCAATCGGGTAGTATATGTGCCTTTATGCAGTTAACGAGTCATGTGTAATATGAACTATTATGCACTTCATGAGCTTACAAATTGCAGTAATTCATATGTTCAGAATTCAACAAAACGATACAAATACAGTAACAAGTATACTCTGTCGTAAATTTAGAAAAAAAAATTCAGTGAAATCGTATTTCGGGTATTCAAGTTACAGCCATTTCAATTTAAGTGTTCGCTGCAGGAAATTCAGTTTCTGAACTGAACGTCCATTTCGCGACACAATTTTCACCCAGTTGGGATCAGAATTTAGCAACGCTACAGTTGAATGAAATTTAGGGTATTCAATAGGGTTTCCAACGCTCCAGACGGATTCTCAATCGTGTCTCTACGTCAGAATTTATGCACTGTTCAACACTAGGGTATCAGTTCTGTTTCTGTTTGGGACTGCTATACGTCCTATTCTTTTAAATTGCAGTTTAAATAGTAAACGACAATGAAAAGGGATGAAATCACTTGCATTATTTAGATAACAGTTTCATCTTCAATAAAGTGTAGGATTCCGCAACATACAAGTTCAGTCAGCAAAGTAGTAAGCATTACGAGATAGAAATCAACAGCCAGATCTGCTATGGACTGCAGTCCAGAGCCGCTCTCCGAATCAGTTCTTGTCATATTTTCAGTACAGAAACAATTAAAAACTTTTATAGGGTTCTATATAGTCGAGTCGTCTTTGATTTGAGCCATCGAACACATCATTTCAATGTGTACAAAATTAATTATGATTTTAACAAGTTTCAGGCGCGGAAAATATTCAGTTTTAACGGGTGTAATTGGGGGTGATCGTTCAAGCCAGTAACGATTATATTTTCCAGTCAAATTTCACCACAATGTTCATTGCCACACGGGCCAGCATATAAGATCAAGTTCCGTCAGTTTAATATAAGGTTTTCGTTTGGGTTCTGCATCGAGTACTTGTGTCATATAGGTTTTCACGAATCGTAAACATGGAATTCATAGTATTTTGAATTATAACAGTATAATCTAGCATGTAGCAAGTAGGGCACTTGCCTGGAGACGTTTTGGCGACACACGGCAGAGGCAGCGGCACGAACGCGCGACGAACGGCATGGCTTGGATTCACGGCCTCGGCTCGCGTTTCGGGTTCGCCGTCGGAGTTGCCCGGAGATGGCTCGCGATCACTGGAGGCGAAGTGTGGTGTTGTGGATCTCCAGGGGCGTGCTGGGGTCGGCGATGGTCGGCGGTGGTCGTTCCGATGATGGGCACATCAAGGAGTTTGGATGATGGCAGTGGGTTTGGAGAGAGGGAGTGAGGTGGTGGGGGCTCGGGTTTGATGGTAATGGTGATGCAGAGGATGCAGAGGCGTCGACGATGTGGCCGGCGGCGCGATGGGAGCTCGTCGGCGTGAGGGTGCAGGTGGTGGCCGAGGTGGCGGAGGGTGTGCAGGCGAGGGGAGTGAGCTCTGTGGGGTTCAAATTCTGAGGAGAAGAGTGAGGAAGGGGAGAAGAGGTAATAGTCGTCGTCGTCGTCGTCGGGCGTGAGGGTTGAAGCTTGGAGTTTTCTGTCTTTTTTTTTGAGTGAGGAGGGAAGAGTGGAGATCAAGAGTGAGGAGGGGGAGTTGGAGAGACGAGGAGGGGTTTGAGGAGTTCGAGGGGCGCGCGCGAACGCGGTCGTGGGTTCGTGGGGGCAGCGAAGGCGAGGCGTCGGCGACGTGGGGACGTGGGTTCGTGCAGAAGAAGGAAGCAAAAGGAGCGGGAAAAATTTAGAACGAGGGGGAAGAGGAGAAGTGATAACGGGTCGGGTCGATGCGGGTAAGGAGTTGGGTTAGGGAAATGGGTCGGCTTGGGGTTTTAGTATAGTTTATTTTTTTTTCATTTTGTTTTTTGTTTTTTTCCTGTTGGGCTTTATTGTTTTGGGAATAATTTTTTAAGGTTTAGCAAAATTTAAATACGACAAATTTAGCAACCAATTTCCTACAAAATTTCGAGGAAAAGAAAAAGGGAAATATTCGGGGAAATTAGGGAAAAATATAGAAAGATTTTATTAAAGGAAACGGGGATTACATCATACCCCCCTTACAAAAATTTCGTCCTCGAAATTTAAAATGGGAGGCAACGAAACAAAAGTACTAAACAAAGAGATGTGGAAAACGTGCACGAATATTTTCCTCCCACTCCCAGGTAGATTCTCCTAGGGAACGACCGTCCCAAGACACTCGGACTAACGGAATGTCCTTATTGTTTAGCACTTTCTCTCTGCGGTCGAGGATGGTGGTGGGATGCTCCTCGTAAGATAAATCAGTACCCAACGCTAACTCCGAATAGTACAGAACATGGCTCTCATCCAGAACATAACGCCGTAACTGAGATACGTGGAAGGTATTGTGCACACCAGCTAGCGATGGAGGCAAGGCAAGTCAATAGGCCACCTTTCCTACTCGCTCTAGCACCTCAAAAGGTCCGATGAAGCGGGGACTGAGTTTCCCGCGACCTCCGAACCTGATAACTCCACGGGTAGGGAAAATCTTCAGGAATACGTGATCCTCGACTTCAAATTCTAGTGCCCTCTTGCTGGTATCTGCCCAACTCTTCTGTCGATCCTGAGTTGTCTTAATATGCTACCTGATCATTTGGACCTTGTCGACTCTCTGAACGATGAGCGCGGGACCCAGTAATTTTCGTTCTCCCACATCATCCCAACAAACTGGGGATCGACACTTCCGCCCGTAATGTGCATCGAAAGGAGCCATCTGGATGCTAGCCTGATAGCCGTTGTTATAGGAAAACTCGACTAGATGCAGATGGTCTTCTCAAGAACCCTGAAAATCCAACATGTAGGCTCTCAACATATTCTAGAGCGTCTGAATCGTATGCTCGGATTGTCCGTCCGTCTGCGGGTGATAAGCTGTGATGAACTTGAGGCGGGTACCCAAACTCTCCTGTAAGCTCCTCCAAATGTGCGAAACAAATCTGGTGTCTCGATCCGACACAATGCTGACCGGAACTCCGTGATGTCGCACTATCTCCTGTATGTATCTCTCTGCCAGTGACTCTGTCGACTGTCCCACTTGGAAAGGTAAAAAGTGTGCAGCTTTCGTGAGGCGGTCGACGATAACCCAAATGGTGTTGTTTCCCCTAGGGCTCCGTGGTAAGGCCGTCACGAAATCCATAGTAATATGCTCCCACTTCCATTCTGGTATCGGCAGCGGTTGTAACAGTCCTACTGTCCTCTGATGTTCCGCCTTCACCTGCTGGCATACCAAGCACCTGGATACGAACCGCGCAATTTCTCGCTTCATCCCGTTCCACCAGAAATGCTGCTTTAGATCTCGATACATCTTTGTACTTCCCGGATGCACAGAATAAGCTGAACTATGCGCCTCAGCTAGTGCCTCTTCTCGAACATTCCTCTTGGGTACGCAGAGTCTGCTACCGAATCTCAGAGAACCGTCATCATGTATGATTAAGTCCGTTCTCAGCCTGGCTTCTACTTGCGCTCTGAACTTTTGCAATCGAGGATCATCCGCTTGTGCAGCCTTGATGCGATCCACAAGGGAAGACTACACCTTTAGTTGCCAAAATTGACTGAGTGCGCTCGGTGTGACGACCTCAAGCTCGAGTCTCTGAAAATCCTCAATAATGCTCCTCTGATTTGTCAACACCATGACCGCTGGCTTGCGACTGAGAGCATCTGGTACAACATTTACTTTCCCCGGGTGATACTGAAAGTCCAAGTACTTTGCACACACCCTATTCATCAAGTCCATGAATATTGCTGGAGCATTAGTAACACCGAACGGTATCACGAGGAACTCATAATATCCGTATCGGGTCCTGAAAGCCGTCTTGCATATATCCTCGGCTGCTACTCTGATTTGATGATATCCAGAACAGAGATCCAACTTCGAAAATACTTTGGCCCCACTCAACTGATCGAATAAGTCGTCGATGCGCGGAATTGGGTACTTGTTCTTTATTGTGACTTTGTTCAGTTCTTGATAGTCTATACAGATCCGCAACGATCCATCCTTCTTCTTCACTAACAGAACTGGTGCACCCTACGGTGAAACTCTCGGCCGGATAAATCCCTTCTCCAGGAGTTCTTCAATTTGCTTCTTCAATTCTGCCAACTCAACCGGCGCTATTCTGTACGGGGCCTTGGAAACTGGTGTTGTACCTGGAGTCAAATCGATCTAGAATTCCAAGACGCATGGAGGTAGTAGACCTGGTAAATCTTCAGGAAACACGTCCAGAAAATCCCAAACAATCTCTGGGGCTGGGCTCTCATCAATCTCCATAGCTGTCAACTCCTTTGGCTTTGCTCTATACTTGGCTGGCTCCAAAGATTCACTCCCGCCTTTGAAAATAAACTCCGGGTGATTGGGAACGCGGAAGATCACATTCCTTACTCGGCAATCAATAACTGCATGGAAGATACGCATCCAATCCATCCCGAGAATTGCGTCATAGCTGCCTGTCCCGATCAAAAGGAAATTCGCATAGAATTC
The DNA here is from genome assembly GCA_030015575.1 of Agapanthus africanus. Taxonomy (NCBI): domain Eukaryota; kingdom Viridiplantae; phylum Streptophyta; class Magnoliopsida; order Asparagales; family Amaryllidaceae; genus Agapanthus; species Agapanthus africanus. The sequence goes on along the minus strand of CM057340.1, from coordinate 806,068,331 downwards.
CCTGCCATACACTACAACCGGACATGATCTACATTCTCGACTAGATACTATCACACCATTACCCGTATGTATTTCCCAGCCCTCGGTTAGTGGTTCATGTGGTATGGAGTGTGTATCAACGAAATGCGCAGATATGAAATAGTGTGATACTCCAGAATCAAATAGTACTCTAGCTGGCATGGAATGTACGAGTAGAATACCTGTGACAGCTTCGCCTGAAGCCTCTTCCTGCTCGGTGGTCAAGGTGAAAGCCCGTCCCTGACCGCGGCCTGTGTAGCGTTGCCTCTGCTCCTGTGATCTCTGCTGCTGCGGTCCAGACCCTCCCTGTATCTCTGCTCGCTCGGGGCAACCGCTAACTCTGTGCTGACTGGATCCGCAAATCAGACACTGTCCCTTGGCGCGGCGACAGTCCTTCTGGGTATGCCCATCTCTGTTGCAGTAGCCGCAAACCACGTTCTTGCTCTGGGGGCGATGCTGGAGCACGAATGGGCGCTTCATCTGTGTCGTCCCAGGCCTGTGAACTGGTATGACTCCTCGAGAAGGTGCATGGGTGCGTGCTGGAACAACTGGGGGCTTCCTGAATTTGTTGATCAGTTTCTCATGAATTCGCGCCGTGTTGAGTACCTGTGCAAAAGTCTGAAACTCGAGTGACGCAATCAACTGCTGTAGCTCGAAATCGAGTCCTTGTAAGAAGCGTCTGGCCCTGGTGGCCTCTAAAGCGACCATGTATGGAGCAAATCGGCTCAAACGGTTAAACTCTGCCGCATATACGTCCACTAGACGTCCATTCTGCTTCAGTAATATGAATCTTTCTTCCATCTCGTCCTTGACGGTGGAAGGGAAATAATGGTCCAGGAAGCACTCCTTGAATTTGCTCCATTCGATTGGCTTGTCTAGTCTGCTTTCTTCAACTGACCACCATGTGCGGGCTTCATCTTCCAACTGGATCTTTATCACATTCACTTTATCTTCTTCTGGTACCCTGGCAGCCGTCAGTAAGTTCTCCATATTAACCAGCCATTGCTCGGGCTCGAGGGGTTCGGCTAGCCCTGTAAATGCAGCTGGATGCAACCTCCGGAAATCTGACACGGTGCCAGCCCTGGCAGAGTAAGCTGATGGAGCAGTGCCCTCGGCGGCGGTAATGAGTGCGGAGAGTCCTCCTGCAGCGGTAATAGCCCTGAGTCCCTCGGCGAGCAGGTCCGTCTTTCTTTCCTGAGCTTCTGCGAGAGAGATCAGTGCACTAAGTATTCTCTCCGTGCGGTCTTGAGAACTTGAGTCCGAGGAGTGGTCGTTCGGGGACGTCATATCGCTGGAAGATATTCAAAAGGATATGATTAGATACAAGGATGAAAATCAGGAATAGTGAAGCGAAAGTAATGTAATACAGTGTAGTTAATGTTATCCCTTACTACTAAACACGGCTCTGATACCAACAAAACCATGTCATGCCTCGCTTCCTAAAATACGGAAAACGAGGGGTGACTAGACCATCCATGCTCCTACGGTCAAGGAATAATCCCGCCGTAGTCACACTTCGGCTTCTAGCATTACATGGTAATCAGTAAACAAAGCACAACAGTAAAGGAAATACATCACTAAATTATTACATCAAATTCCATTGTTCACAAATTACAAATAAATAAGAAAAGAGCTACTAATCAAGTTCGAATACAAGGTCTCTTTAGGGAAAGCAGAAAAGAAGAAAAAGGTACTCCAGATTAGATCTCCGCTAGCTCGAAAGGTAAATCCGACTCCTGCGCTGGTTCTTCCTCGAGGTCTGAGCATGCATACTCAGGTCGTCAGAGCGACATAATAGCAATATTATAATAATGACATGAAACAGGCAAATAAGATAATAACAGTAGAAGTAAATTGCAGATAATCACTATGTCACTAAATGATGCAAAGTATGATCTGTGTCCCTATCAGTCTCTAAGTCATGTTTGAAATCGAGTTGTGGAAAGGAGGATCATGTTTAAAGGGAGTCTCGTACATACCAGAGACAACGACCCACACGCCCGGAACATAACCCTGTCATCTGGATCGCTAGATCCTACCTAATATATATAAGAGTCGCTGTTCGAATGATCATCCTCTAAAACACGGTCCTCGCTAAATACGATACTCTTTCCACTTTGATTTCTCCTTTTTCCCCAGGTTTACACTATTGATGATTATGATTTAGTCCTGTATAAGTATGCACCAATAACACGGTTTTGTCATTGTTCACTGTATTAATCACTGTCACGAATCATTCACTTTTCCATTGGCGTACTTGACACTCCTAAACCAATATCACTCACGCATGATAATGCATTGCTCACTAAATAATAACGCACACTATCACTATGGGGGTGGCAATCAGATAGTATATGTGCCTTTATGCAGTTAACGAGTCATGTAAAATATGAACTATTATGCATTTCATGAGCTTACAAAAATTGCAGTAATTCATATGTTCAGAATTCAACGAAATGATACGGTAACAAGTATACTCTGTCGGAAATTGAGAAAAATTTGTTTCAGTGAAATCGGATTTCGGGTATTCAAGTTACAGCCATTTCAATTTAAGTGTTCGCTGCAGGAAATTCAGTTTCTGAACTGAACGTCCGTTTCGCAACACGATTTTTACCCAGTTGGGATCATAATTTAGCAACAGTACAGTTGAATAAAATTTAGAGTTTTCAATAGGGTTTCCAACGCACCAGAAAGATTCTCAATCGCATCTCTACGTCAGAAGTTATGTACTGTTCAACACTAGGGTATCAGTTCTGTTTCTGTTTGGGACTGCTATACGTCTTATTCTTTTAAATTGTAGTTTAAATAGTAAACGACGATGAAAAGGGGTGAAATCACTTGTGTTATTTATATAACAGTTTCATATTCAATAAAGTATAGGGTTCCGCAACATACAAGTTCATGCAGCAAAGTAGTAAGCATTACGAGATAGAAATCAACAGCCAGAGCTGCTCTGGACTGCAGTCCAGAGCCGCTCTCCGAATCAGTTCTTGTCATATTTTCAGTGCAGAAACAATTAAAAACTTTTATAGGGTTCTAGGTCGTCGAGTCGTATTCGATTTGAGCTCTCGAACGCATCATTTCAATGTGTACATAATTAATTATGATTTTAACAAGTTTCAGGCGCGGGAAATATTCAGTTTTAACGGGTGTAATTGGGGGTGATCGTTCAAGCCAGTAACGATTATATTTTCCAGTCAAATTTCACCACAATGTTCATTGCCACACGGGCCAGCATATAAGATCAAGTTCCATCAGTTTAATATAAGGTTTTCGTTCGGGTTTTGCATCGAGTACTTGGGTCATATAGGTTTTCACGAATCGTAAACATGGAATTCATAGTATTTTGAATTATAACAGTATAATCTAGCATGTAGCAAGTAGGGTACTTGCCTGGAGACGTTTTGGCGACGTACGGCAGTGGCAACGGCACGAACGCGCGACGAACGGCACGGCTTGGATTCACGGCCTCGGCTCACGTTTCGGGTTCGTCGTCGGAGTTGCCCGGAGATGGCCCGCGATCACTGGAGACGGAGTGTGGTGTTGTGGATCTCCAGGGGCGTGCTGGGTTCGGCGATGGTCGGCGGTGGTCGTTCCGGCGATGGGCACAGCGAGGAGTTTGGATGATGGCATTGGTTTTGGAGAGAGGGAGTGAGGTAGTGGGGGCTCGGGTTTGATGGTAATGGTGATGCAGAGGATGCAGAGGCGTCGACGATGTGGCCGGTGGCGCGATGGAAGCTCGTCGGCGTGAGGGTGCAGGTGGTGGCCGAGGTGGCGGAGGGTGTGCAGGCGAGGGGAGTGAGCTCGGTGGGGTTCGAGTTCTGAGGAGAAGAGTGAGGAAGGGGAGATGAGGTAATAGTCGTCGTCGTCGTCGGGCGTGAGGGTTGAAGCTTGGAGTTTTCTGTCTTTTTTTTTAGTGAGGAGGGAAGAGTGGAGATCGAGAGTGAGGAGGGGGAGTTGGAGAGACGAGGAGGGGTATGAGGAGTTCGAGGGGCGCACGCGAACGTGGTCGTGGGTTCGTGGGGCAGTGAAGGCGAGACGTCGGCGACGTGGGTACGTGGGTTCGCGCAGAGAAAGGAAGCAAAAGGAGCGGGAAAAATTTAGACTTAGGGGGAAGAGGAGAAGTGATAACGGGTCGGATCGATGCGGGTAAGGAGTTGGGTCAGGGAAATGGGTCGGCTTGGGGTTTTAGTATAGTTTATTTTGTTTTCATTTTGTTTTTTTTCCTGTTGGGCTTTATCGTTTTGGGAATATTTTTTTAAGGTTTAGTAAAATTTAAATACGACAAATCTAGCAACCAATTTCCTACAAAATTTCGAGGAAAAGAAAAAGAGAAATATTCGGGAAAATTAGGGGAAAATATAGAAAGATTTTATTAAAGGAAACAGGGATTTACATAGAGATACCATGGACTTTTTTTCTCAAATAAATGCCATGAATTTTTGACATTTTTCACATAAATACCATGAGCTTTGCTTATTAAAAATATATAGAAAGAATTTTTAATGTTTCTCAGATAAGTATCATGAAAATTTATTTTACAAATTAAAAATTACAATCTTTCAATATTTTCCAGATAGATACCATAAACTTTTTTTTACTACAAATAAATATCATGAACTTTGTTTATAACAGAAAAATACAATGAGTTTCAGATAAATGCCAAGAACTTTATTCTTTTTGCTAATAACTCAAAATCTCATGTAGATTTCCACTGAAATACTATGTCAATGTTTTTTAGATAAATGCCAAGGAATTTTTTATTACAAATAAATATCATGAATTTCAAATAGATACCATGTAATTTTTTCAAATAAATACCATGAACTTTCCACCATTTTTTAAATAGATACTACATATATTTTTTATTTCGAATAAGTGCCATGAATTTTCGATATTTTCCACATAAATACCTTGGGATTTGCTTACCACAAAAAAGTAAAAAGAACTTTTAATGTTTTTAGATAAGTACCATGGATTTTTTACAAACTAAAAATTATAAACTTTTAATATTTTTCAGATAGATACTATGTGCTTTCTTTATTACAAATAAATATCATGATATTCATTTATTACACAAAAATATGACGAGTTTCAGATAAATGCCATGGAATTTTTTTTGCAAATAAATGCTACGCTTTAACCATTTTTCAGATAAATATACTATGGCCTTTGATTTTTTGCTTCTAAACACCATGGATTTTGTTTCTTACTAATAAAAAATACCATAGACTTTTACATCGATACATCTTGAACCATATATAAATGTCGCTTTGTATAATCAATTTTCCATTGCATAAATTTTTTATCGATATTCGTAAATCATGTGCATCGCGTATGGTTTAACCCTAGTAATATACTAATGCAAAGGTTTGCTTTAAAAAATAAAATAAAATAAAATAAAACAAAACTTCTGTTAATTGTTTTAATGATAGAATCTTTACTATGAGCGTAGGTTTAGTTGAATGAGTCTCTCTTTTTCCTCTCATATGACTTAGGTGCAATGTGACTACATGTCATTTTGCCTTGTTAAGTTTTCTTATAAATACCGAAGGAGCTAGGCATGCATTCATGAAGGAATTATCGTACACTGAACCAAACTCACCGTAACACAAACGACAAACACCCACCCTCTATCTTCTACGTCCTTCGATCTAGTGATCGACGGGTTGTCAAATGCAACAATCAAAGACGGCTCCCCATTCGAGCGACAATTCAAGTGGCCGGTAACTCTGTGCTGGTATGGCAATGATCCTCGCATTCCTGAATAAGGTGTCGGGGAAGAACCGTCTTCTTCATTGTCACGGCGGTGGTTTTAATCATTTCTGCACTCGTTATCGTCCTTCTCTGCAGGCGATGCAAATTGCCTAGGTCCAAATCAAAATGGGGATTGATTTCACCTACTAGGAAACCCCAGTGACATCGACATGGCAGAGATAGGTGGTGAGGGCCATGCCCGTGGATGATCGGCATGGAATTCATCCTGCGTGTGAGAGCTTTTATATATGTATTATTTGTATTTTTCTTGTTCCTATTTGGATGTATATAACAGAGCTGTACTTTCAAACCTTTTTATTATAATCCCCTGTAAATCACGAAGTACTAAAAAGGTGCATAAAACAAAACAAAAAAGAGGACCACTTAAAATATGAGCTAGACCGTATAAAAATATTTTCAACCGTCACGAACTTTTGGGATAACCATTTTAATCTAATTTTATGAGAAAAAATTAGATTGAATTAATACTTCTAAATGCATAAATATAACCTAACGTTATCTGACGTTGCAAACTTTAACTTAAGCCGCCGGCATATCAATTAGCACCGGATCTCCTCATTTATCCATGGTGCTTTTGAAAGCTTCTCCATTGCTCTTTTTTTTATTCTTTTTTTTTTTTTCTAAATCCAGAGCAAAAGATCATTTCTTCTTCTTCTCAAACCGCCGCCGCCACGAAAAGCTCTACAACTGCGGGTTTTAAAAACTCTCTAATCACATAAAAAGGGATTGGATGTTTTGCAATTGTAGACTTTGCAACCTTATTTTTCTTCTTCTTCTTCAAACCCCCTAATTATATCAAATCCCTGGCTTCAATCCATGTTATAAACTATAAACAAAAGCCCTAAATATATCCAAAGAAAACAAAAAAAAATCCTAAACCTAGGCTTAACCCAAAAACATCAATCATGTTACAAAATGGAGATCACAAACCTTTGATTTTGGAGGGATCATCAAATTTCTTTAGGAAAAATGCCCTATCCTTTGATTGAAAACAAGAGAGCTTTGTATTGAGAGAGAACTAATGCATTAAAGTTAGTGATTTGGATTGAGAGAAAACTACTCCTTCCGTCCTTTTTTACTTGTCATTTTGTAAAGAAAAAAGTGTCTCTTCTTATTTGACGTTTTTGGAATAACAAGAAAATCATTAATGATAAATATATTAATAAATGATACAATATCCAAAATAACCTAAAAATTAATTGCTAATATTAAAAAAGTGATTATGCTTTCCTTAATAGTTGATGGCAGAAATGATATGATTTTTTTAGTGGTGGTGTTGTAGTAGATTAATTGCTGATATTAAGAAAGTGATAATACTTTTCTTAATCGGTGTGCATTATTTTAAAATGGCAAGTAAAAAGTGACGGAGGGAGTAATTCGTTAAAATTGTAGTTTAGGGTAAAAGAAATGGGTAGGGTAATTGAAGAATAAAACGGTCAATATGTGAATGGTCTTACGTCCTAGGGTAGTTATTTGCCAAATGTGAAGATTGGGATGCCAAAAGATGGTGGTTTTCAATTTTAAAATTAATTGCTGACATGGCTTTTCCATTCTTCAAGAAAAATCAATAAAAAAACATAAACATTTCAATCAAGATTCATAACCGTAACTAACTCCACTAATTATTGTCAAAAAACATCTAACAACGTCACTAAAAACTAACTGGGCTATATTTTAGTTTTTAATGAAAATTTTAAAAAAAGACATAAAGAAAATGATTGAAATTTAAAATCCACGTGCGATGCACGTGTAAATCATTAGTTTACTTAGGACCGTTCTAGGAAGCGGCTCCCCAGAACGGTGGAGTGGCCAGCGGTTCCCACCGCTCATGGAAGCGGTGGGGAAGAAATGGTGGGCCTCCCACCTTTAATTTTTTTTAATTGTAATTGACTGTTGCCCTTTCAAATTTGAAAAAAATGCGGTTGCCAATTAAAATATTTTGAACAGAAATTTTAATTTTTTAAGAATTTTTGTTTGTTATTTTGCCTATAAATTGAACATCAATGCTTCTTTTTTTCTCCACCACTTAAAAAAATTTAACTTAAATACTTCCATTCTCTCCAACTTTTCTCTTTTCTCCTAAATTTTAATTTGCAAGGCATGCTATTATGTTTTTTGTTTAGTTAAAATAATTGTAAGATTGTATACTTGTAGTTTGGTGGTGGTGGTGGGGGGAGGCAATTTCATGGTATGTTACTTCTATTTATAGGTTTTTAACAATTTCAATTTGTATAGTTTATGTTATACTCTGAAAAATGGAAAACTTTGGGAAAACAACATGGGGATTGCAAGATATTACGTTTTTCATCCAATGTTGCATAGAGGAAAGACAGAAATAAAAAAGGCCGCGTCGTTTAAAAAGAGTGCTAGTTGGCAAAAAATCCAAGCCGGTTTAACTAGCGTGATCGCTTAAATTTGGAATGGCCACAGCTGAAAAACAAGTGGGACGGCCTAAAGAAGAAATGTAATTTATGGAAAAGGTTAGAAATGTAAACGGAAGTAGGACGAGATCCTGAGAAAAAGACCTACACTGGAGATAATTTATGGTGGGAAGCACAAGTTGCGGTAAGATTAAGTTAAAATTCCTCCAGTTTAAAAATGTGTTGTCATATTGATATTTGATTATGAATGTAGCCGTTTGGTAAAGAAATTAAAAAGGTTAGGAACGGCCTCCTAAAGTTTGCTGAATAATTGGACTATCTTTTTTGGAGATATTACTGCTACTGGTAGCAGCTCATTTACTCCATCCATTAGTGTTTTGCGTCAAGCTTCATGAATGATGAAGAAGAAGAGGAAGAGGATGCGATAAATATGGTTAGCCCATACACACATGGAATAGAAGATTTAACCATATATGCAGATATATTAAGGAACCCTTCTACACAGGCCTCATAGATGCCCTCAAAGTTTCCGGCCTTTGCAGAAAAAATGATGCACCTTCACATATCCCCAAAGCTGGCACAAGTAGTAAAGGCAAAAAAGAAATCCGTCCAAGAAAAGTGAGAGTGTAGCAAATATAACAAATAATGTATCCCGCCTTTTGGATTTTATTGAAGCTCGAAACACAAAATCCCGTTCTTCATCCGCGAGTATTTCATAAGAAAATTATGTACCATCCATATTCAAGGTGATGAAGTTCGTACAGGAGTTACATAGAATTAGTGTTGTTGATGAACATACATTGACGCTGTGGATGTAATGGAATCGCCTATAAACATATAAATGTGTGTTGCCTTAGAAGATGAAATGGCTCAAAAAATTTGGTAGGAAAAAAATTGCAAAAGAAAAGAAACGCCAAGAGAAAAATGGTTGAAGTAGCGTGGTTGATTATATTTTGGGTTATTAGTTCAACTTGTGTTTCCTTTTTCATTAAGTTTAGTTTCTTTTATTTTGTTTACACTATTGTTTTCTCTTAGTTGATCTTGGATGTTTCTGTAGCAATCACTTGATGACATTGTAGTCCTATTCACCCCTCCCCCCTCTATGACTAATTTCAGGCATGACATCACTTAATGAGAGTGACGAAGAATTTGATTAAGAAACAGATGACATTATAGCTGCAACAGCCACATCACTCACTGGTCAATATGTCCTTAAGTATCTTACTAAAAGACCTTGTAGAAACTCTATCCTAACGGGACAAATGTGGCTATAAGAAATCTTATCCGGATATCCTATTAGGTGTCATGAACAATTCAGGATGTGAAGACCATGCTTCCTATCACTTTGTAACACTCTAACACAAAAGTATCAGCTAACCCTAACTAGAGAAACTTCAATACATGAAATAGTGGGCATATTCATGGTTATAGTAGGTCAAGGACATTCAAATAGAGTATTAAGAGAAAAGTTCCAGCATTCAGGAGACACAATACATAGGATGTTTCATCGTGTGCTGCGTAGTGTCATGTTGCTAACCATTGACATCATACAGTCGATGAACCTAGAATTCAGGCATATTCTAGAAGAAATAAGGAGTAACAGTAAATATATGTCATTTTTCCAATATTGCATTGGTGTCGTATATGGTACTCATATAACGTGTCATGTACCATCTGAGAAAGTTGCGACCTTCATTGGGAGAAAAGGGCTATTCGACTCAGAATGTTATGGCAGTGTGTGGCTTTGACTTGACGTTCACTTATGCATTAGCTGGATAGAAAGGTATAGCACACGACAGCAGGATATTTTCAGAAACCCTGAGAAGTTCGACGTCCAAATTTTCTAAACCACTACCAGGTAATCAAATTTAATTTATAATGGATAGATATATAATATCTTGTTCCTTTAATACATTGTTTGCTTAATAACGTGGATGTTCGATATGATTATTAGGTATGTGTTATTTGGTGGATTCCGGTTATAGTATTTCAGATGGATTTATGCTTCTATACAAATATGAAAGATATCATCTTCCACACTTTTGTGACACCTCAAATATTTCAAAGAATGAAAGGGAAATTTTAAACTACCACCATTCAAGCTTAAGGTGAGCAATTGAGAGAACATTTGGGGTGTGGAAGAAGGGATTTGCAATTTTGTAAAATATGCCTAACGTAATGACTCTGAAATTCCTGTCACGCCCCGCTTTCCAGTAGACGGAAACGGTTACGTGGCAAGCCCGCGTCATATTTATCCAGAGAAGATCATTCCCTAAATAAATATACTAAGCGTATTGAAACAATAATACACAATATAAGAATAAATGAAGACTGTAAAAATTTTCAACAACTATCTTCATTTACATTCAACTTCCAATATTTACAAATATATGAGTTTATATTGGAAAGTAAATACAATAAGGAAAATGGCATACATAAACTGAAGAAAAGTGATTCTGAGCTAGCCCTGAATAGCGATCTGGTTGTAGTCCTCTTCTGTGGCTTCCACTTCCTCCGTCTCGACCATATATGATAAATATTCTAAGAGAAGAAAAGTGGGTGGAATACCAGTCAGCGAACTAGTGCTCGGCAAGTCCTAAAGATAAGTAAGAGTAAAGAAAATGACAATTGTAGAATATTTATATGACGAATAAGAGTATATGATCATGGGTAAATATATTTTATAGGTCTCTATATGGTCACTATGTTAACGTTAAGTTCCAAGTGTGAATACCAACGCAGCCGTAGAAGTATTCACAAGCTCAAAAGTAGCGCCCTAGGAGTAAGGAAACACGGGCTCATTTCATGTGTTGGCATCGGGGCTCTATGCTGTGGATGAGTCAACCTGACTAATATTCGAGTAAAATAAAAAAGAGCTTAATACGGGACTCCTAAAACTCCGTTGGATTCATACAAGAAATTATCCCAAACACCCCGAGTATAATATATTATAATTGGTTAATATACTTAATTGATTTGATTAATTGATTAACATGTCTTGATCGAAACTATAGATTGCAAAAGTTATAGAATGTAGTCGAGTGAGTCGAGTAATATGCGAGTCATGACAATTGCAAATTTTGGTTCGAGTGAAGTTGGTTCAAGTAGTTTGGTTCGAGTTTAGATTCGAGTTAGGTTAGAATTCGAGTTTGTATTCGAGTTCGAGTTCATGTATTTTTCATAGGAATTGATTTAAACTATTAAAAATCTTATGTTCGGGAGAAATCGGCAACTGCTGCACATGGACGGCAGGATTTATGTCTTCTTCCAAGACAATTGTCATTTAATAATTCTGTTAAGTTGTCTAACCTGAATAGGAAAGCACTCACTTTCTCCGGTTCTCTGAGGCTCAAAAGAAATGATACCGTTTAAGCCTATATTAATCTAGAGTCTTTAATATTATTTGTTTACATTGCTTTATTCCTCGAGGGGGTTTTATGAAAAATATTTTAATATTGTTTAAAAATAATCTCGATGGTGATTTATAATATTTAAGATTTTCATGAACATGTATTTTAATTGTTAAGGTATTTTGGTGATAAAACCTAGTTTTTTGAAAGTTTATGGTATTTTTGTGAAAACTACTACTTTTGGAAACTTGGTGGTATTTTATTAAGAATTCTAACTTTTCATTTTAAAAATTTTAGTTTCATAATATGTTTTTATTGAAAATACGAATTCATAGTTTAATATAATTTTCCAAAATTTAGTTTTGTTTAGAAAAGTCGTATTTCTTAAAAAACGTATTTTTGTTTCCTTTCGAGACCGAATACTCCGTGAGGAGTTCTGAATCTCGCTCTACTATCCTAAAGATGTGCAATAATCCACACCATCCATTAGTGGATCCTCTAAAGAGAGTTGTAGAGGCGTAATTGCCAAGAATTACAAAATACCGATTAAAAGAAACCTGTTTTGAAAATGTATGGTATTTTAATGTAAAACCTATTCTTTAAATTAGCCATAGATTTATAATACCGTGCTATGAAACCATAGTGTGCGTGTGGGGTAGGTCGTTACCTCGTAAAGTTTTCCTAAAGGTATTTTTAGCAATTATTGAAATGAGGGTTATACTAAAGTTTATGGTATTTTAATGAAAAAGTCCGTTATATGTTTGTTTCACATGAAATTTTTTATTAAACTAAAAGCTAATGATGTGAATAAGGTTAAGATTAGTATAGGATGTTAGTTCGACTTATTTTACTTATATAGTGGAGTAAAAATATTGAAAAAGAAATTATATCGGAGATAACTCCACTTTGTCGATGTGCGATTAGAGGGCGGGTTGAGATGAAAGAAATAGAAAGAAGATGAGACTTATGAGTTTAGATGGTTAACAAGAGAGAGAAGAAGCCTTCGGTGTCGTGGTTTCGTCGGAGATGCTCCGGTCGTCGAGTTTGGCATGCTATTACACTGGGGTGCTTAACTCCATTTGGTACTTAGAGAGTTTGAGAGAATTTTTAATAGAAATTTTTAGAATGGGGGAGAGTTTAGGTATGGAGTGGTATTTATAATGAAGAATTAGGGTTTGGAAATTAAAAATGCGGATTAAAAGAATTAAAATGGTGTTAAATGGTGAATTGAAGAGTCTATGTTTGATTGTAGGAAAATCAAACGGTGCAGAGCAGTTGAGGTGGGTCGAAGGGATTAGTGTGCAAAGCACGGAGGCAATTGGGCGCATCGGAACCGGCGGCGGTGGGAAAAGGGCAGTCGGATTTGGTTGGTTTGTCTCGAGATTCGTGCTACGTGGTGAAATCAATGGGTATGCTGGGAACCTAGGCACAATAGCTGTAATACCCGGATCTTCTTATACACCTAAATCTGTATTTCTCGGTAAACAATAAATTTGTTACTTTTAATCATTCAATTATTTAAAGAAACTTTCTTTAAACCCCAAACCCAAATCTTTACTTCTCTCTTATCATTATTTCCTCAACCCAGACCTAATTCCCTAATCCTATATTTTCCTTACAAATACCCGAGCCCAGCTTTTCAGTTTTCCCAGTTATTTGATTTAAACCCAAAACCTGTACCTCAGCCCATTGCCTCGACCCAATCTTTAATTCATTATTAATTAATTAAATTTTGACCCAGCCCAACCCGTTCATCCCTCAGCCCATCTCTTTTTCCCTTCTCAATTTCCCTTATATTTTCTCTGTATTCTCAAACCCATTCCCACATTTCTCACTTCAATCCCTTAACGATTCTTTCAGACCAAACATTCAGCCAAGCCCATTCTCACCTGAGCCCACCCCTTTTCCCTCATTCAATTTTCCTTTAAGCCCACTGCTTTTCCTTCTCAAGTTTCTCTATTTGCCCTTGCCCGGTTCCTCAATTTTTCACATTTTCATGGCCAAACTCTCAGCCGATCTTTCTCCATTAATTAAATTTCCTGCAGTTCAACCAAAAGAAATTCCCTATCCCATCCTTTTTATAAACTCAATCCATCGTAACCCATTCTTCTTTTATATCTGAACCCAGCCCATCTCCTTATAAACAAATTTTTCCTTCCATATTAATCAAGTCCCGGCCCATTCTATTTTTCCCACTAATTAAATTCTATTTCTTTTTCCTGGCCCAAGTCAGCCGGCCCGGCTCCTCACTCATTAATAGGAATTCTTTTTATTGCTTCGGCCCAGCCCACCAAGCCGCGTTCTCTCTCTTCACGCCCGCGCCCGCTTCCTCCAACCCGACCCGGCCCGCTACTTCTTCTCCTTCTTCCCGTTGCGATTCTCCCGCGCGCGTTTTCCTTCGCGAGCGCGCTTCTCGCGCCGTCTCCTCCGCCTGCGCCCACGTCGCCTGGGCGTTACCCCCACGAAGTGCGACCCCTCATCCTCCTCACCTTCATCCTTCCTCCCTCACACTTCAACTCCTCCTTTCCTCTACACCTCGAGCACCATCACCCCATCACAGAACTCAATCCCTGCAACCCTCACCGGCTGTCTTGCACCTCTCGCCGGCGGGCCCGCTACACCGTCGTCGCCCCCATCATCAACATCATCATCGTCATCCTCACTCTCCCTCTCATATTTCTGTCTCCCTTCCCTCTAACTCTCACACAACCTACATCTCTTTCTCTCTCTCTCTCTAACACTCTATCCCTCACTGTCCCTCTCTCTCTCTAACACTCAGCCTCTCTCTCTCAGATCTCTCTCTCACCCTGTCTCCCTCTCTCTCACTCTGTCCCTTTCCCTCTCTCACTGCCTCTTCATCTCTCTGTCTCTCTCTCTCTCTCTCTCTCTCTCTCTCCCTCTCTCTAACTGCCTCTCTCAACTCTCCCTCTCTCGTACCCACCTTGTGCCCAGCACCATGCCACCTTGTGCCCAGCACCATGCCACCAGCACCATGCCACCATGCCACCAGCACCATGCCACCATATGCCCAGAGCCCGAGCACGAGCCAAGACCGCGAACCTTGCACGCGTCATTCATCGCGCGTTCACGTCGTTGCCGCTGCCGTGTGCTCCAAGACGTCTCCAGGCAAGTTTTTACTTGCTTTCATGCTATTTTACTTAGGTTAAAATCGTTAAATACATAAATTATTAGAGTTACAAGTTTAACTGATTTTGTGCCGTACCTGTTCGGTGCGTGTTCCCAAAGAAAATACATTTCTAAATTGACGGAACTTAATTTATTACTTGGGCCCTTGCTGTGATGAACAACGTGTGCAAGTTTCGTTGGATAAATTGATCGTTTATGACCAAAACAACTGCCCCAAAGTTTAACCGTAAAACTGTATTTCTGTTGCACCTGAAAACCATTAAATTCACCATAAATTAAGTACATAGTAGAATGGTGCGTTCGAGGGCTCAAATTGGAGCCGACTCGATGAACTTTAACTCCATACCAGTTTCCAGACATTTTGTATTTAAACTGTGATGATATTCGGACCGGAGTGCGACTCTGGACTGCAGTCCAGAGTGACTCCAGTCTTTGCTTACTGTTTCGTATTGGATACCATAGAATTTCCTTAACTCGTAAGTTGCGGAACTCCGCTGATTATTATAGATAAATCTGTTAGCTAGAAAACACAATTGATTTCATCCTGTTTCGTTACCGTTTGATATTTAATCTGTAATTTAGAAGATCGGGACACATCACAGTCCCAGCAGAATCAGAATTGACATGTTGATATTAAACAGATTATAACTCCTAACGTACAGACGCGATTGGAGATCCGTTTGTTGCTTTGAAAACTTTACTGAAAACCCTAGAATCCATCCAACTGTAGCGCCGCTAAATTATGATCCCAACTGGGGTTAAAATGCGTTGCGAAATGGATTCCTGATTCTGAAACCGGATTTCCAGCCGCGTGCGCTTAAAATGAAACAGTTATAACTAATGATCCTGAAAGCTGATTGTCTCGAAACCAAATTAGATGGATATCTAACTGAACATATTAATTACTACCTGCTTATCATTTCGCCAAATTATATACGTACGTTTCATGATAAATCGTGCAAGTGAAAGAATGTTGTTTTATAACATCCTCATCATGTTTATATACTTGTTCACGCATCACATCATACCCATATCATTGTAGTAATAACCTAGTGATATCGTGCATTCACCCAGTGTTAGATTTTAGTGATGATTGTGGCAAGTACGTCAGTGTTCGTGTATCCGTGATGAAGTGAAAGTGATACGTACTTGTGCACAATCAGTGTCCCTTTTATTCTTTTGCATTGTCGACGTCTGTGGGATGTGTGTACGTGTGACTATAAGTGGTATGGGACACTTATGGAAGCGCTTGCATGGGTGTCACAGATAAGGCATCCGACACTGCCATTTATCTTAGGTATTGGTCGGGACGTGCTTGATGGAGGTCCTGCCTCCAGTTCTCGCGCAGACTTGTCACGGATCGATTAGTATTTAGGGTGATGGTTAGCGTTTGATGTAGACCACGGGGTGTGGGGTAGTTTAAGTGTGAGTTCAACAGAATCTCGGGAGTCCCATGCCGGCTTATATATTTAGGGAGTTATATGGAGATTTACAGGGTATGTGCTATAGACACCGTGATACATTCGTTACATGTTGGGCCCGTGGTCCCTTGCCCTTGGGTTCTACCCTTGGGTGGAGGACACTCGCGAGTGGTTGACTCTCATACTTGGACTGACGATAGGCTTATTGACCTGTGCAGTGAGACTTAGAGACTGATAGGGTTACTGTCATTTACACTCCTTCTATACTGTGTTGACATTCGTGACATATTGTTATACTACTTTACTTTTCCGCTGCATTGTTTACTGCACATTCATATTCATGCTATTATTGATTCACTGATATTCATGCCCATTACCACTGTTTGAACTGTCACTTGTTTCCATATATGATATATTGCTATTGTGTCGCTCTGACGACCTGAGTATGCATGCTCAGTGTGAGGAGAAGATTTAGCCTGGACCAGAACTAGACGTGCATCACAGACTTCCTGACTTGCTTTCCTGAGTTACATTCATTGGTTCCACTCCAGGTCAGTCTTTACATTGTTCCTTTCAGTTACTGCATTTTCTCATTACCTGCGCATCGTTTACTGTTTACCATGATAAACTAGAAGCCGAAGTGTGACTACGGCAGGACTTTTCGTTGACCGTAGGAGCATGGCTGGCCTTGTCTACCCCTCGTATTCCGTATTTTGGGAAGCGGGGCGTGACATGGTTTAGTTGGTATAAGAGCCCAGGTTTTGCATAGATTGAGATTGCAGTTTTCCGTATAGAGTTTGGCAATCTAAGACATCACTCGGTCTAGATTGTAAACTTGTCATTCTTGATCCATATTCACATCGTGTGTTCAGCTATCCATTCACTATGGTTTCGAATGACTTGACAAGGGTACGTGGTGGCAATTGCACTACCGTACTCTATTCAAGTGACTTAAAGTGATACTGTTGATTCCCCACTTGTAATGATATTCATCATCTCTAATATTCTTGAATCTTTGTCCTATCCATATTACGTCTTGACTCCTATATCTTGTGACTTATATCATCCTTAAAATCATTGTTTCAGGATCATGTCTTCCAACGACTCTTCATCTTTATCCGCTCCCCAGAATCAGACTGTTGAGATCCTTAGTGTACTGCAAGGTTTAAAGGAAGCCCAGGAGCGAACAAACGACCTATTAGCTGAAGGACTGAGAAGACAGGTGAATCAGGCACCGGCGGGAGTCTCCTATCATAAAGGGATCCCTATTGGACGAGGAAAGGAGAAGAAGATGAAGCGTCAACAGAAGCATCAGAAGAACCTTTGCTGTGGATATTGTAAGAGGCCAGGACACCTTCAGAGGGATTGTCGCCGCGCCCAAGGGAAATGTCTGATGTGCGGTTCCGACAAACATCTCATCAACGGTTGTCCAGAAAGGAAGGAACTGCGAGGAGGAAACTCGTCCACACTCCCCACTTCTGCCCAGTGATGATTGCCGCGTAGTTCGGACTTCGACGATAAGGCGGATCGGACGCAGGATTCAACTCACGCGACGAGAATGCAATGTTATAGTAGTCGAAGAATGATTTTTCATGTTATCTACTTTCAGTAATAATGTTGTCATCCTTTATGAATATTTCTTTCCGTTTGAAATCTTGTATCCTTTGAACTTTTAGTTGAATGCAATAAAATTTGAATCATAATATATGTATCATCCTCATGCTCTCTCTATGGTAAATCCTATTCATTATCACAGTGTTTCCATTTTGATCTTTCAGTTCCTGCAACCGCATATTTTCCCTATACTTCGTACCCATAACTTCTTCCTTGATGTATTCCACTGTTTAATCATGACTTTCCTTTCAGACCATGGCCCACCCTGGAGCAGCGCCGCACCTAGATGAGGATGCACAGTCATGCGTTTCCTTAGATCACACACTGACGAGTTCTGATGATGAGGTCAACGGTCCCCAGGTCAACTTCGGGAACAACGAATCAGAGGAAGAAGAAGCAGCCGCCCCAGAGTTTAACGTGTTAGCTGATTCCGACGAGGAAGAAGGAGATCCTGAAGAGAGCTCTATAGAGGAAGACCCGACAGAGGAAGATCCCGATGAAGACCCTGAGGAAGAACCGATGGAAGGAAACCCAGTGGAGGAAAATCCCATGGAAGAGAATGCAGGAGAAGAAAATCACATAGAATCGGACCTCGATGAAGAAGCTCCGCCTGAGGAAGAAGGACCAGAAGATCAAGACCCTGCTGTGGAAGAACTTCCAATGACGATGCCCGCGAGGCGCTATGGAAATGGACGCCCCTACCTGAGTGCGCGAGTCTACCGCAACCTGCTAAATCTCCACAACCACGACCGACGGAATTTCTTTTAGATGTCTTTCTGGCCAGATAAACTGTGTATAGTTTAAGGCCACTTTTCGCCTTTGACAATGCCTTGTTTCAGATTTTCTTGAACGAAATACATCTTCTGAATTCGTAAACCTTTTGATTATTGCTTCGCCTGATACTTGTTTATTGCCCACATCCAATTATTTTTCGGCTGAGACCCCTGACTGTCCATCCCTACTCGTTGTATTGTTTTCACCCTCGTTTCGATTGGAAAGTACCGCACCCTGATCCTTGGGATGAGCCGCCATTCATCCCTCGTCTGTGCCCTGTTTGAGATCCTGCTGGGAGGAGAACAGTTCTTGTGAAACTTCCGAGTTCACTAACTCTTCAAATATTGATTCGTGTGTTGTACCGACTGTTGTTTCCCCCCCCCCCACACTTTTCTTTTGTAATCTTTATTACTCACCCTTATTTCCTGTGCTGACCCTATCCCAATCTCCTTGACATTCAGTCTAAAGCCGCCATACTCTGACTTTTGAATAAGCCACACTTCTTTGTAATCATTATCCTAGCTAGACCTATACCTCTTTGTGTTTCCTTGTTACCCTAGCTATATTTAGGAACACTATTATTCGAAAATTAGTTTTCAGTATTTTGTAAAAGAGTACATGTTATTGATTACTCCGTTTTATATATTTTAAGTACGCTATTATTAATATCGTTTTCGGTAGCGCAAACTAACCCTGCGCATATATGGTTCCATGTTCCCCGTTTTCGTTATGTGAGTTTTCTAAGCTGACTTAAAACTATTCGATCGATAAATTACCTTAAAATGTTTTAACCTATCATTACCTCATTGTTGTTACTATATTTTCGGGAGTTATGCCTATGTTTACTATTATAAATGATTGTGTCTTATACTTATTATTTCTGCCTTGCCACTTTTGATATGCTTATATGTACTCATATTTGGGTTCATATTTGGGTTCGATACTATCGAACAAGCCTTGGGTATTATTATTCGCTATTGTTGCCTAAATTCTCGTATACATGTATTTACCCTTATAGTTGTTCCTGCCTTATATCTATTAGACCTATCTTTCCGTATATTGTTCTTACTCATATATACATTTTTTGTTTCTTCGTATACAGATTTTTTTTTAAATCCTTATATGTTAATTTGCAACTATGATAACTTTCGCTTATGTTTCTATAACCTATTGTTTCTTTAAATTTCGAGGACGAAATTTTTGTAAGGGTGGTATGATGTAATACCCGGATCTTCTTATATACCTAAATCTGTATTTCTCGGTAAACAATAAATTTGTTACTTTTAATCATTCAATTATTTAAAGAAACTTTCTTTAAACCCCAAACCCAAATCTTTACTTCTCTCTTATCATTATTTCCTCAACCCAGACCTAATTCCCTAATCCTATATTTTCCTTACAAATACCCGAGCCCAGCTTTTCAGTTTTCCCAGTTATTTGATTTAAACCCAAAACCTGTACCTCAGCCCATTGCCTCGACCCAATCTTTAATTCATTATTAATTAATTAAATTTTGACCCAGCCCAACCCGTTCATCCCTCAGCCCATCTCTTTTTCCCTTCTCAATTTCCCTTATATTTTCTCTTTATTCTCAAACCCATTCCCACATTTCTCACTTCAATCCCTTAACGATTCTTTCAGACCAAACATTCAGCCAAGCCCATTCTCACCTGAGCCCACCCCTTTTCCCTCATTCAATTTTCCTTTAAGCCCACTGCTTTTCCTTCTCAAGTTTCTCTATTTGCCCTTGCCCGGTTCCTCAAATTTTCACATTTTCATGGCCAAACTCTCAGCCGATCTTTCTCCATTAATTAAATTTCCTGCAGTTCAACCAAAAGAAATTCCCTATCCCATCCTTTTTATAAACTCAATCCATCGTAACCCATTCTTCTTTTATATCTGAACCCAGCCCATCTCCTTATAAACAAATTTTTCCTTCCATATTAATCAAGTCCCGGCCCATTCTATTTTTCCCACTAATTAAATTCTATTTCTTTTTCCTGGCCCAACTCAGCCGGCCCGGCTCCTCACTCATTAATAGGAATTCTTTTTATTGCTTCGGCCCAGCCCACCAAGCCGCGTTCTCTCTCTTCACGCCCGCGCCCGCTTCCTCCAACCCGACCCGGCCCGCTACTTCTTCTCCTTCTTCCCGTTGCGATTCTCCCGCGCGCGTTTTCCTTCGCGAGCGCGCTTCTCGCGCCGTCTCCTCCGCCTGCGCCCACGTCGCCTGGGCGTTACCCCCACGAAGTGCGACCCCTCATCCTCCTCACCTTCATCCTTCCTCCCTCACACTTCAACTCCTCCTTTCCTCTACACCTCGAGCACCATCACCCCATCACAGAACTCAATCCCTGCAACCCTCACCGGCCGTCTTGCACCTCTCGCCGGCGGGCCCACTACACCGTCGTCGCCCCCATCATCAACATCATCATCGTCATCCTCACTCTCCCTCTCATATTTCTGTCTCCCTTCCCTCTAACTCTCACACAACCTACATCTCTTTCTCTCTCTCTCTCTAACACTCTATCCCTCACTGTCCCTCTCTCTCTCTAACACTCAGCCTCTCTCTCTCAGATCTCTCTCTCACCCTGTCTCCCTCTCTCTCACTCTGTCCCTTTCCCTCTCTCACTGCCTCTTCATCTCTCTGTCTTTCTCTCTCTCTCTCTCTCTCTCTCTCTCCCTCTCTCTAACTGCCTCTCTCAACTCTCCCTCTCTCGTACCCACCTTGTGCCCAGCACCATGCCACCTTGTGCCCAGCACCATGCCACCAGCACCATGCCACCATGCCACCAGCACCATGCCACCATATGCCCAGAGCCCGAGCACGAGCCAAGACCGCGAACCTTGCACGCGTCATTCATCGCGCGTTCACGTCGTTGCCGCTGCCGTGTGCTCCAAGACGTCTCCAGGCAAGTTTTTACTTGCTTTCATGCTATTTTACTTAGGTTAAAATCGTTAAATACATAAATTATTAGAGTTACAAGTTTAACTGATTTTGTGCCGTACCTGTTCGGTGCGTGTTCCCAAAGAAAATACATTTCTAAATTGACGGAACTTAATTTATTACTTGGGCCCTTGCTGTGATGAACAACGTGTGCAAGTTTTGTTGGATAAATTGATCGTTTATGACCAAAACAACTGCCCCAAAGTTTAACCGTAAAACTGTATTTCTGTTGCACCTGAAAACCGTTAAATTCACCATAAATTAAGTACATAGTAGAATGGTGCGTTCGAGGGCTCAAATTGGAGCCGACTCGATGAACTTTAACTCCATACCAGTTTCCAGACATTTTGTATTTAAACTGTGATGATATTCGGACCGGAGTGCGACTCTGGACTGCAGTCCAGAGTGACTCCAGTCTTTGCTTACTGTTTCGTATTGGATACCATAGAATTTCCTTAACTCGTAAGTTGCGGAACTCCGCTGATTATTATAGATAAATCTGTTAGCTAGAAAACACAATTGATTTCATCCTGTTTCGTTACCGTTTGATATTTAATCTGTAATTTAGAAGATCGGGACACATTACAGTCCCAGCAGAATCAGAATTGACATGTTGATATTAAACAGATTATAACTCCTAACGTACAGACGCGATTGGAGATCCGTTTGTTGCGTTGAAAACTTTACTGAAAACCCTAGAATCCATCCAACTGTAGAGCCGCTAAATTATGATCCCAACTGGGGTTAAAATGCGTTGCGAAATGGATTCCTGATTCTGAAACCGGATTTCCAGCCGCGTGCGCTTAAAATGAAACAGTTATAACTAATGATCCTGAAAGATGATTGGCTCGAAACCAAATTAGATGGATAGCTAACTGAACATATTAATTACTACCTGCTTATCATTTCGCCAAATTATATACGTACGTTTCATGATAAATCGTGCAAGTGAAAGAATGTTGTTTTATAACATCCTCATCATGTTTATATACTTGTTCACGCATCACATCATACCCATATCATTGTAGTGATAACCTAGTGATATCGTGCATTCACCCAGTGTTAGATTTTAGTGATGATTGTGGCAAGTACGTCAGTGTTCGTGTATCCGTGATGAAGTGAAAGTGATACGTACTTGTGCACAATCAGTGTCCCTTTTATTCTTTTGCATTGTCGACGTCTGTGGGATGTGTGTACGTGTGACTATAAGTGGTATGGGACACTTATGGAAGCGCTTGCACGGGTGTCACAGATAAGGCATCCGACACTGCCATTTATCTTAGGTATTGATCGGGACGTGCTTGATGGAGGTCCTGCCTCCAGTTCTCGCGCAGACTTGTCACGGATCGATTAGTATTTAGGGTGATGGTTAGCGTTTGATGTAGACCACGGGGTGTGGGGTAGTTTAAGTGTGAGTTCAACAGAATCTCGGGAGTCCCATGCCGGCTTATATATTTAGGGAGTTATATGGAGATTTACAGGGTATGTGCTATAGACACCGTGATACATTCGTTACATGTTGGGCCCGTGGTCCCTTGCCCTTGGGTTCTACCCTTGGGTGGAGGACACTCGCGAGTGGTTGACTCTCACACTTGGACTGACGATAGGCTTATTGACCTGTGCAGTGAGACTTAGAGACTGATAGGGTTACTGTCATTTACACTCCTTCTATACTGTGTTGACATTCGTGACATATTGTTATACTACTTTACTTTTCCGCTGCATTGTTTACTGCACATTCATATTCATGCTATTATTGATTCACTGATA
Organism: Agapanthus africanus; assembly: GCA_030015575.1. Lineage (NCBI taxonomy): Eukaryota > Viridiplantae > Streptophyta > Magnoliopsida > Asparagales > Amaryllidaceae > Agapanthus > Agapanthus africanus. The sequence goes on along the minus strand of CM057340.1, from coordinate 806,045,134 downwards.
TTCATGCCCATTACCACTGTTTGAACTGTCACTTGTTTCCATATATGATATATTGCTATTGTGTCGCTCTGACGACCTGAGTATGCATGCTCAGTGTGAGGAGAAGATTTAGCCTGGACCAGAACTAGACGTGCATCACAGACTTCCTGACTTGCTTTCCTGAGTTACATTCATTGGTTCCACTCCAGGTCAGTCTTTACATTGTTCCTTTCAGTTACTGCATTTTCTCATTACCTGCGCATCGTTTACTGTTTACCATGATAAACTAGAAGCCGAAGTATGACTACAGCAGGACTTTTCCTTGACCGTAGGAGCATGGCTGGCCTTGTCTACCCCTCGTATTCCGTATTTTGGGAAGCTGGGCGTGACAATAGCAAACTAGTTTTCAAAGATGGCAACATGGATTTCAAAAATTTTCTAGTTTGCCGAAATTCCCAAACCAAGAATAGAACTAAATAGCTAGAACTTGTAAACAAAACCTAGTGAGCTAAACTAATCTACTATGTGTAGAATACTCACATCCTCAAGTTATCTTCAAGTGCTCTGGATCGCGCTTGCAAACCGGTCTTCCTCCGTCGAAGGTGATCCACCCGATAGATGTAGTTCATGGCTCTAGCTCCACACTAAAAGTCTAGTGGAGAAACTAGGGACTCTAGGTTGCTAATGAAGAGTGTCTAGAATGTAGTGAGTTGTTCTTAATATATATCCATCTCTCTTCCACTCTTGATTCTCAACACATGAGATGGTAGGGTTGAAGTTCAAGAAGAAAGAGGGGGAGCTCAAAGAAGGCTAGTGAGGAGAGATGAGGCAAATGGTGAGAGAGTTTTTTTTCCAACCATCCTTGTGTTCTCGCAAATGAGAGTATGGTTTTGTATAAAACCATTTTCCAATAAAATAAAGCTACCATACTTGAATAGTTTGCGCAAATGAATTTTCAATTCATTTGTCAACACTATTCAAGCATGGTTCTCACCATTCTCTCTTCACTACCTTTACACATCATTTCCATTTAAATTAATAAATGGATAAACCAAAATGAAGTGTCCACCTTCTAGAATGTTTTCTGTATAAATACGGAATACACTTAACTGTATATATACATACCCGTATTCGTATCAAAATACGAATGCCCAAAGAGAAAGAATAACATGATTTTCACTTCATAAATTGACAGGAATTGGTTATACCAAAACAAAAGTATACTAGAATACACATATCGAAATATATATACGTAAATTATTAAATCAATACCCGATTTAATAATCCAGCTCAATCCTAAGCCAGCTTGTATTATCAACCGTTTGATCGAAAGTCCGGGTAACTAGTACAATCATTCGATCGGAACCTTGCACGTATCAAAATATAGCTACTACATCATTTCGCCTGAACCAGGGAAACCCTCTATGTAGGAATCTAAAGACCCGTCAATACGCTGGTAGTGGGTTTAACTACAAGCACGTCAGCAGCACTAGCTGTACGTAACGACTACCCAGGTATTGAGCGAAAGGAAGGTCGACGAGCAAACTCATCCGTACCACTACTGAGCCTGTCTGTGACAATCTCCGTACAGCCCGGTCTGTTCGTCTAAGAGTATCGCATATCGGGTCTAGAGAGGTGGATAAAGTCAGACCCCTAATAACGCGATATTTCGTGTCGGTGTGAAGCCTATCATCCACTGAGAAACTAACGATCCAAATCAGTAATTTTCGTCCATCTTGGCCAAGGATTTCTGATGATGGCCACCCATGCACAGCGCGACATCAACCCCCAATACCAGGAGAGACGAATCCCCGATGATCCGCTCACTGCCTCCATGTGGCTCGGAACTATATACCCAACTAAAACATGTTTGCACGACTCCTTTGAGCCGTGGTAAGATAGTAATCAAAGCACAGTGGGAAATCACACGAGACAAATGACGATCTCAAGTCGACAGACTAACCTGTACTCATGTCACCTGAGAACTGCTATCTGACAATAGGTATAATACCATCCAGCATGTTCCCGGCGAGTCCGTTCAGTGTAACTCATAACCCAATGAGCACCTGTATACTATCTTAGATGACTAACTTGCACCAATAGCTTATGAGACTGGCCACCGCCCCTCATCGGGGTCTCGAAAAGTATACACTAGTTTACTCTGGAGTATCGATGCCCGGTCTTGATACTCCCTCGACTAGAGATATTTAAGGATGTGCTTATAGACCACCCAGCTCCCACGTAAATGATCACCATTATAATGCTGGTAGTCAAGCAAGAATCCTATGGGCTCTATCAACATGTAATAGTGATCTGTAATAACATACTGTTTCCCCCAATCAGAGCAAATCTCTGTTCAAAATTTGAAATTTGAAATTTGAAATGAAGCAGCGCTTCATAAAAGCGCTCGCGCCAAGAGCGCCAGCGATAAGAGTCAAAAACTCTGAGGCATCGCTCACGTGCAAAGCACGAGAGCGCTGGCGCCAAGTGCGCCAGCACTAAGAGTCAAAGACTCTGAAGCAGTGCTCACGTGCAAGGCACGAGAGAGCCAAGCGCCAGAAATAAATGTTGTACACCATTAGATCAAAGATCCAATGAAAATGATAAATCATCAAATTACCAGAATAAAATTCTGTTAAGGAAATACTCCTCAGAATCTTTCCAAACAAGAAAAATTGTGCTCTGTAAATCAGAGCACCGTTGGATCAAAGATCCAATGGTGATTAAAAATCACCAAGATACAGAACAATCTCTGTATGGGAAAATAATTCCCCAATCTTGTTAATAACAAGTAAGATCTCTTCTGTAAAACAGAAGCCCTAGGATCAAAAATCCAACGGTGGGAAACACCCCCAAATCAATCTGAGAAAAGATCTTCTTAACTGATTCAACAAATCAGCCTCCCCTATATAAAGGATCGAAGACTTCAAGTCTTATATAAAGGAACCCCCTTATAAACTTCAGAAAAAGAGAAGAGCAAGAACTTCTTCAAGGTAAATAAAACAGAGAGATCAAAGCATCTCATCAAAAAAAGAAGAAGAACTTAGTTCTTTTTCTAGATCATAGATCTACAAAGAAAAAAGTCTTTCATAAAAGAAAAAGAGATCGGAGCATCTCATCATAAAAAGGGAGGGAGAAGAACTTAGTTCTCTTTAGATCACAGATCTATAAAACACAATTTTTTTTTACAAAAAACAGAAGAGATCGTAGCATCTTCTATAAAATAAGAACTTTATTCTTAGATCCAAGAGACAAAGTCTCTTATAAACGAGAACTTAATTCTCAGAGCAAAGAATTGATCAAGAGCGCTCTGCACTCATTGGCTGGCGCTCAGCGCCAAGCGCGCCACGTGCTCCTCATTTGGGCGCTACTTAATAAAAAGCGCTCTGCACTCATTGGCTGGTGCTCAGCGCCAAGCGCGCCACGGGCTCCTCACGTGGGCGCTACTTAATAAAGAGTGCTCTGCACTCATTGGCTGACGCTCAGCGCCAAGCGCGCCATGTGTTCCTCACGTGTGCGCTATTTCATAAGAAGCATTTCAGCGCTTCAAGTTTGGCGCTCAGCGCCAAGCGCACCACGTGCTCCTCACGTGGGCGCTTCTAACACAGAGCGCTCTGCACTCTTCAAGAAGGGCTTCAGCACAATAAAAAGTGTCCAACACTCAATAAAAGATAAAAAGAGAAAAATGGTGTCAGAACCCAAATTAATGCTCAGTATTATTGAACAAAAGGGACCGAGCCCAAACAAGTGTACAACACTTTAATCAAAACTGAATGGGCTGAGCCCAAGTTGGCCATAAGTCCCTAACTCAGACCAATTGAGCCCATGTGCTCACAATTGATCTTAGTCCCAAATCAGACTACAGATCTCCCAACCAATATTGGTTCAAGGATACATCTCTTCATTCCTCTGATATGTGTCGTTGTAATTCTTCAACGTCTTCAAAGAGGTGACGGGTACCGACAACCAGACATTCTCTGGACCGTAATGTCCTTAAACTAACTATGGACCGCAACGTCCCTAAACTAAACTCTATAAAATATGACATCTTTAAATTATGGACTATGATGTTCTTAAACTCTATGGACTATGATGTCCTTAAACTTATGGACCGCAACGTCCCTAAACTAAGATGATAGAGCCCAAATACTCTTTCGTTGGATCTAAATGATCCCAAAACCCCGTTGAGTAGATCTTAGTCTAAAATTAGACTAACGTATTCTCAACAAACTTTTAAGTTGATCTTAAGCTCAAACGAGGTTAACGATCCTTAAATCAAACCAAACCCAAATCTAAGAAAATACGGATTTGGACTAATCCCCGACCTACGGGCGACAATATAAATTAGTCTCCGTATACAATCCACGGGCAACCAAAAATAAAACAAACACATACGACACGAAGTGACCTTCTGGAGCAGGAGAAAGTGGTTACCGCGATGCGGTAGCGTAATTAACTGCAGAGGCTTGCGCCTGTAGGGAAGAGCGTCCCCACAATAAAAAACCCTCACAATGAGGGGGAATCTGACAAAGTTTGCTACATCGGCCGCATCCGTCCAAACCTCCGATGCACGGTGCCATAAATCAGCTTGGCATTTTCGGAGAGATGGACGGATAAAACTAAATAGCATCTGCCCCCAAATTCAGGCAAGACATTTGTCTTCCCGGTTTTCGGCGGAGAACAGATTCCGGCACGCCCGGTGGGACATTTTCCTCTTTCAATTCCGCACTTCGCGTGTCGTGTTTTTCCGCGATCAAATAATCGCGGTATATATGTTTGTGATTGCCCTTAGGGGAGGGGATACTAAAGCCGGCATTTCGTCTCTATGAAGAATGGCATTTGCTCCCACCCTAGCAATTCAGGCTCTGTCACATCTGGCGGAGTCAAGTATGAGTCACTTGCAGCCTCAAATCTTTGCAACCTGGCTCTTCAAGAAATCAACGGGTTTCTCTTTGGGTCAATACTCCCACCTCCTACTCTCGGTGCCTCAACGCCGATGGAGGAAGCCCAGGGGAAGTCTGTCTTCCACAGGCTGGTTACCCAAGCTGCAGCTTTGCCAACAGAATCAGTCCTCAAACAAATGGCACCTGCCAAGGACCAAGGTTGACACAGGGGGGCAGAACATTCAAGCTCTCAAAAGAAACAGGGGGCAGGCTCGGCAAAATCCTGAAGCTAATCAAATCCCGGCTGTAAGAAACGGTCGTCGTCGATATCGGCATCATACAAAATGAGCTGGGGGCAGTTCTCCGTATGGTCCTGTTTCAACCCCAGTAGTGAATGTTGTTGTTCCAACTGGGAACAGCTTCAAACTGTTGCGAAGGGTCGGACAAAATTCTCCTACCGCAATATTGAAGAAATTTCCGCAGCCCATGGAGATCCCATGAGAGCAGAAACCAGTTCGCTCCCTGAGACAACTTTCCTCATATATATATAAGGTGTGGAAGCAGGTGAAGGTGACTCATCCCAAGACAGATCCTGATACGGCAGTTCCTCCCAAAACCAAAGCGGCTTTTCACAAAAAAGAGGGGCCCAATAAAGCTTAAGTGCCCGAAGCAAACTCCAAAGGCCAAAACTCCAAATACCCCAAGCCTGGGGGCATGATAGTTCACATAGTCTATGTGGTGAATTCCAAAGACGAAGTTAGAGCTTCTACTAGTCACCGACCTCAAACTCGGTCCCTGACAAAAGTTCAACTGCAACGTGAAAAGCTGCAGGAGATGCTCACCCAGGCGACAGCAGACGGTAATCCATCACCTAAGGAAAATCGACTTGGGGACGGTAAACGACCCATGGTCAACGTTCGTCAGTGAGCTGCTGTCTAAAGAACAGGTGGCTACGCTAAAAGACATGCTGATGCAGTATAAGGACTGCTTCGCGTGGAACTATTCCGAGATGCGGGGGCTAGATCCAGAAATAGCGGTGCATAAATCGGCGATATCTCCGGACGTCAAGCCGATCAAACAAGCACCAAGAAGGATGCGGCTAGAGCTTGAGATGAGTATCAACGCTGAAGTTAAGAAGCTAATCGACTTCGGCTTCGTCCAAGAAGTCCGATACCCTGACTGGATCGCCAACATTGTCTTAGTGATGAAGAAGAATGGGACGGTGCGCATCTGCGTAGACTTTCGGGACCTCAACAAAGCCTGCCCGAAGGATGATTTTCCCGTACCGGTTACCGAGCTGATGATAGACAACACGTCCACTCACGAAGTCTTCTCCATCATGGACTGCTCATCATGGTACAATTAAATAAAGATGCATCCTGAAGACCAGAAGTATACCGCTTTCCGGACTCCTCTGGGCATATTCTGCCATAAAGTGATGCCCTTCAGTCTGAAGAATGCCGGCACTACCTACCAAAGGGCCATGACGAAGATTTTTGATGACCTCATACATGAAATCGTCGAATGTTATATCGATGACCTCGTGGTTAAAAGAAAATCGTATGAGGAGCACTGGGAGCATCTGGAGATAGTGTTTCAGCGTCTTCGAAAATACAACCTGAAGATGAACCCTCTCAAATGCGCGTTCAGAGTTTCCTCGGGAAAATTCCTAGGATTCATCGTACGACACCGCGGCATCGAGATAGACCCATCAAAGATCAAGGCGATTATGGAAATGCCTACGCCAAAAACTCTCAAACAACTGCGGTCTCTCCAAGGGAAGCTCGCATATATCCGGCGATTGATAGCCAATCTTTTCGGCAAATGCCATCCTTACAGTCACCTGATGAAGAAGGGAACCCCGTTCGTTTGGGATCGCAAATGCCAAAACGCACTAAATGAAATCAAGCAATACCTGCAGAATCCGCCGGTGCTGACCGCTCCAGTCAAGGGAAAGCCTCTCATCCTATACACAACCGTTCTTGAAGGTTCCTTAGGCGCGCTATGGGCACAGGAGAATGACCAAGGGAAAGAGAGAGCCCTATACTATTTGAGTCGAGTTCTCTTGGGGGAAGAAAACAACTACTCCACTATTGAAAAACACCGCCTGGCATTAATCTTCGCGATAACAAAGCTCCGGCATTATACTTTGGCGCATGAGGTCCACCTCATATCAAAATTAGACCCTCTTAAGTATCTGATATCAAGAGCCATATTAACAGGACGACTCGCTAAATGGGCCCTCCTCTTGATGGAGTTCTCGATAATATACCGACCTCTCAAGGAGGTGAAAGGCCAGGCCATCGCCGACTTCCTCGCTGAGCATCCGTTATCTGCCGATTCACCCCTAAATTGCAAATTGCTAGACGAGCATGCGTTTGACACAATCGACAGGGAGAGAGGAAGGAGTGATACCCGATGGGAACTCTACTTCGATGGGGCATCTTCCATGAAAAAGCGAAAGCACAGCTCCCCCATAATCAAATCGGGGGTAGGCCTTATTTTCGTAACTCCACAAGGAGGGATAATGCGCTTTGCCTTTTCCTTGATAGAGCCGAGGATGAACAATGAAGCAGAATATGAAGCTTTGATAGCAGGTCTTGAGATCGCTGTCAACATGAGAATCGAAAACCTCCTCATATACGGAGACTCCCAGCTAGTCGTTAGTCAAGTAAACGGCGACTATCAAACGTGCAAACCAGAGTTGGTGAAGTACGGCGAGAGAGTACAACAATTGCTGACTCAAATTCCTTCCTACGTTTTGGAAAGCATACCGCATACGGAAAATAGCAAAGTGGATGCGTTAGCCAAACTCGCTAAAGAACTGGCTGACAAAAACCTCGATGACGTAAGGATCGTTGTGCAAAATCGTCGGGTTCTTTCACCAGCAGAAATATCTCCGGAGTCGTCCGAAGAAAAGGAAGCGACCAAGCAAACGGCCTTCCAAATAGAAGACCAGGAAAAGGCTAAGGATTGGAGAGAAGTTTTTATAGATTACTTCAAATCCCGTCGAACACCCGAAGATGCGTCCTCAAGACATCAGCTCATTAAACAAGCTCTGTCTTTTGCCTTCGTCAATGATACTCTGTATAAGAGATCGTTCGACTCTCTATGGCTAAGATGCCTGGGACCAGAAGAAGCAAAGAGTCGTCCAAGAAACTCACGATGGACTTTACGGTTCTCACCAAGCCGGGCCAAAGATGAAGCTGAAGATCAAAAGGATGGGCTATTACTGGCCCACGAACCAGCATCATCCAGAGGACATCGGTTCATATGCCATGCGTGCCAAATTCATGGAGACTTCATCCACCAGCATCCAAACCCGCTACACCCAATGGTGGCTACCTGGCTGTTCGAAATGTGGGAACCGACATAATCGGGCCCATCGAACCAGCGTCATCCAGAAGACATCGGTTCATATTGGCGACAACTGATTACTTCTCTAAGTGGGTAGAAGCAATACCGATAAGAGAGTGAAGACGAAGAATATTCTCCATTTCTTCAAGACACATGTCATCTATCGGTTCGGCACTCTGCAACGGATTATCTCCGATAACGGGCCAGCCTATAGAAGTAACAGAATCAACCACTTCGCACAACAGCATAACATAGACTGGAGATACTCTTAGGTCTATAATCCCCGAGCTAATGGTCTGGCTGAGGCTTTCAACAAGACCTTGACGAAGATCATAAGGAAGACGGTGTCCAGAAATAAAAAGGACTAGCACGAGAGACCGCATGAAGCTCTCTGGGCATATCGGACCACGTTCAAAATAGCCACCAACACAACGCCATATGCGTTGGTGTTCGGCACAGAAGCAGTACCCCCTTGGAGATAGAGCTACCCTCTCTGCGAGTGGCGGTTCATTACGAGATAACAGACGAAGAGAATGCTCATCTTCGACTTGAAGAGCTCGACGCCCTTGATGAAACTCGTCTCACGGCGCAGCAAAACCTAGAAGCTTATAAAGCAAGGATGACGCGCTTATACGAGAGATTGACTAGGCCGAGAACATTCCGCCAAGGCGAACTCGTACTAGTGGTCAAGAGACCTATGATCCCCAATCATGCTAAATGAGGGAAATTCAAGCCGAACTATGAGGGCTCGTACATCATAGACAGAGTCTACCAAGGTGGGCTTACTTGCTCTTGGATATGCATGGCGAAAGACCCTTCAGGCCAATAAATGGCCGATTCCTGAAAAAATACTACGCTTGACGTGTCACGAACCAGGTCAATGATAGAAGACGAGGCCTATGTCCGCTTGCTATCTTCCTGATCCCAAACTCTATAAGTAGTGCCCAGCGAAACCTCGCCTCTAAAGCTACAGACTGAGATGTCCTAAAACTAACAATGGACAGAGATGTCCTAAAACTAACAACGGACCGCAATGTCCTAAAACTAATGACTGACCGAAAACGTCTCTAAACTACTATAAACCGCAGCATCCCAAGGCTGATGCAAAAAAAAAAACGGTATGTCCGTAAGCGAAATGTGCACGGATGAAAACCCGAAAGGGCTTTGTGAGTAAAAAAAAGCAGGGATACCAGCGAGTTTGTGAAAACCCGAAAGGGCGCAATCTTGTTAAGAGACACTTGCGAGGTCCTCTCAACCTTGTAAGGAGAAATTACCTGCGTGAGATCCTTACGACTCACAAGGGAGCAACACACTTAGGGATCCCCACGATTCCTAGGAGAAGTTACACTTACGAGATCCTCACGATTCGTAAGGAGAATTCCCCTATAAGACCCTTGTTCCCCTCCGAACGGCGGCGCGATGCGTGGTCGTCTCGCCTGAGGTTCGGGGCAGATGCTAATTGGTGCTATCCGTCTACCTCTCCGAAGATGCCAAGTTGATTTATGACACCGTATATCGAAAGTTTAAACGGATGCGTCCGATGTAGCAGACTTCGTCAGATTCCCCCTTGCTTGAGAGGTTTTTGATTGTGGGGACGCTCTTCCCTGCAGGCGCAAGCCCCTGCAGTTAATTACGCTAGCGCATCGCGGTAACCACTTTCTCCTTCTCCAGATGGTCACTTCGTGTCGTGTGTGTTTATTTTATGTTTGGTTGCCTGTGGATTGTATACGGAGACTGAGTTATGTCGTCGCCCGCAGGGCGTGGACTAGTCCAAATCCGTATTATCTTAGATTTGGGTTTGGGGGTTTGGGTTTAAGGATACGTTAGCCTCATTGGAGACTAAGATCGACTTAAACGTTTGTTATGGACACGTTAGTCTAGTTTTTAGACTAAGATCAACTTAACGGGATCGTTTAGATCTAACAATAGAGCCATTAAGGGAGCCCTGTTGTTTAGTTTAGTGACGTTGCGGTCAATAGGTAGTTTAAGGACGTTGCGGTCCATAGGTAGTTTAAGGATATTGCGGTCCATTGTTAGTTTTAAGACGTTGCGGTCAAGGTTAAGGACCTCATAGTCCATGGATTTAAGGACTCCACAGTCCAAAGTTAGTTTTAAGGCATCTCGGTCAAGGTTAAGGACGTCATAGTCCATGGATTTAAGGACTCCACAGTCCAAAGTTAGTTTTAAGACATCTCGGTCAAGGTTAAGGACCTCATAGTCTATGGATTTAAGGACTCCACAGTCCAAAGTTAGTTTTAAGACATCTCGGTCAAGGTTAAGGACCTCATAGTCCATGAGTTTAAGGACCCCACAGTCCGTATCAATATGTGGTCATCGGGACCCGTCACCTCTTTGAAGACGTTGAGGAATTACAACGCCGAGTATCAAAGGAGTGAAGAGATGTACCCTTAAACCGAGGTAGATTAAATAATCTTTGACCCAATTTGGAACCAAGACCAATTAATTATATTATGAGCCCATTGGCTCAGTTGAATTTGAATTAAGGACTTATGGCCAGCTTGGGCTAAGTCCAATCATATTTAGGATATTGGCCCTCTGTTGGTCCATTAGAGGAGAGGCTTTGCCTCTAGACACTTAGCCAATTGGGCTAAAGTTAGTGTTAAACACCAGCAATAGGGGGTTCAAATTAGTGTTAAACACTCAAACAAATCGGTGTTAAACACTGGCAACAGAGATATCAAATTAGTGTCAAACACTAAGATAATCAATGTTAAACACCGGTGACAGAGATTTTAATTTAGTGTCGAACACTAAGAAAATTAATGTTAAACTCTGTTAACAGAGATTTAATTTAGTGTTAAACACTAAGAAATTCAGTGTTAAACACTGCAAGAAAGGCTCTTCGATAAGTGTTGAACACTAAGGCAAAACAGTGTTAAACACTGGATTCAGAGGGTCCAATTTAGAGTTAAGCACTAAGGTAAGAGGGGTCACATGGTAACACGTGAGGGCGCCCTCCCCTTTATTTGTTCTGCCGAGAGTGGTGAATTCTTTGGAGCATCACGTGTTGTCACGTGATGGGCATTTAAATGCTTGTATGTTAAAGCTTCTGCCAAGGGTCACGTGGGTCACATGAGGCATTGCCTCAAAGGCCCTTCTCTGTGGATCTTTTCGGGGGTCACGTGGTAGCACGTGACCCTGCCTCTTTGTATGTTTTTTTAAAAAATATGTTAATTTCTTTAAGAATTAAATTCTTCGCAGGGTTGAACCCTAATAATAAACTTTAGAGGAATTAAATTCCTATTTCCTTCTGAAGATTTATATTCTGGGATAGAGTTGAACTCTGAATTTTCTGTAGGAATTAAATTCCTCATATATGTGAAGAATTAAGTTCTGTCATAGGGTTAAACCCTGATAATAATTTTAAAAGAACTAAATTCCCTCTTTCTTTAGAGAATTACTCTTAGATAGGGTTGAACCCTAATTTATATTCTGAGGGATTAGATTCTGTCATAGGGTGAAACCCTAATTTTTTCTTTCTTAAGGGAATTAAATTCCTGTTATTTTGACAGAACTAAGTTCTTAACTAGGGTTAAACCCTGATTCTGTTCATTCTGAAGGAATTAAATTCCTATAACATAGGGTCAAACCCTAATTTTATCTTAAAGGAATTAAATTCCTATAATTTTGTGAGAATTAAATTCTCAAACTTCCATTCCCTCTCTATGCTTTGGATCTGCATGGTAGGATCTCAACCCAATGAGAATTAAATTCTCAATTCAAGGGGAGATGTGCACTTTGCAGATCCTCCACTAAAGAGAGAACTATGTTCTTCTTTTTAAGAGTTAAACTCTTTTGAGAATTAAATTCTCTTTTAAGGGCCTTCCCTTTCTTACCTAGGATTTTCTTCTGCAGAAGATCGAATTCTTACAGAGTCTCAAGGCTCTATCTTTCTCTTTTTCTATGTATCGATCTCTGTATCTCTCTATATGTGTGTCTCTTAGCTCCTATTTATAGGAGAAGAAGCAGAATCAATTAGTTTTGATAAATCTTTTATTGAGAGATTTGATTTGTATTCACCATTCGTTTGGACCTTTGGATTACTAGGTGAATTTTATTTACCATTGGATTTTAAATCCAAAGATTTTCCTTTGTTATTTCGATTAGATTTTAAGGGGAAATCTTTTCAAGTTAAAGATTTTTCCATAGATTGGTGATATTTAATCACCTTTAAATCTTTAGTCCAATCGGTTCCAAATAATCATTTTCCTTGGAAAGATTTGAATGATCTCTTCAGAATTTAATTCTGTTAAATAAATAGGCTTTGAAAGCCGGTCACGTGTGGGCACGTGACCCCTGGTCACGTGCGGGCACGTGACCCCTGGTCACATGCGGGCACGTGACCCCCTGGAACGAGCTTTCTTCTTCTTTTTTGCGCTCTGTCTTCTGGCCGCTGCTTAGCCGTCATGTGCCACCACATGACCCCTGGTCACGTGTGAGCACGTGACCCTCGTCTGGAGCCTTTTTCTTGATTTAATCAGAGAATGAGTCCGCTGCTTTCTAATGTCACGTGCCAACACGTGACTGCTGGTCACGTGCTAGCACGTGATGCCTCCTTCGTAAGCTTTCCTAATTTTAAATCAGGAAACAAATGCCCCCACAGCGTTGTTCTCACGTGTTTGCACGTGAGTGCAACGCTGTCACTTTTTGTGTCCGTCGGATTCCTCTAGGGATTTGGGGAGATGAAGCGTCTCCATCACATCCTATAAATGCCCATGTCCCTTCAGAGGAGCCTCCACTTTGCTCATCTTCCTCCTTGCAAACTTTCTTCTTTTGAGAATTTAATTCTCTTTTCCCAGAGCTCAGTTCTCTGCCTTGAACCCACCCTCAGAGTTTAACTCTGTTCGAAAAGACTTTTCTCTTTAGGTAATGCTCTCGAATGAACGATGAACTCTCACATTCATCTGGATTTTAAATCCAAAACAAGGGTTTTTACCCTTTTTTAACAAAGAATCCATTTTTCTTCGAGTTTCTTAACCAAAATACGAAACCACTTAACCTCCAACAGTAGATTTCTTAGGGTTCATATGATGATCCATGGAGTTTAACTCCGTTCACAGAAAAAGGCTTTTTGGGAATTTAATTCCCTTTTCTTAATAAGGAATTTAATTCCTGTGAAGAACTCGGTTTCTTCCCATGGAGGCTCCTTAGGGTCTCCTTACCCTAGGTTGTCATTCTGCAATTAATGAAACAGGAACTTTGTAATGATGTCTTCTGTGGGAATTTAATTCCTTTGATCCTGTTGGATCTGTTGTAGAGCCCGAGGCAGATTTGTTCTCTAGGGGGAATGTGTAGGGTTACTTGAAACCTACTTTTTACTTAATGAGGGTATCCTATCTGTCTTATTGCAACTCTTGGTCTCATTATTAACGAGCCGCCATCTTGATTCTGTGGGGCCCATGTGTTTTGTAACCAATGGTCCCAAAAAAAAGTCTACTGTTGTTTTCTTCAACTAGTCTTCATGTTCATGCATGGATATATATTGCTGACTTTGCTTTTGACGGTCTTCTTCCATTCGATTTCAGGTGCGATGGCTTCTGCTCCGTGTTTTCCCTTTACCCGTTCGGAGGCCGCTTTTCCTCAATCACCGTCCAATGAGGAAGCGATGGCGATGATCCGGGCTCATGACCCGAACTGTACCAACTTGCTTCTATGGGGAACTTGGTACAGCCATATTATCCGGGGTCGCCGGAGTTTCCTCTGTGCAGTACCGACAGAGCCTACTTTCCCATTCTTGCCGATGGACCCTCCGAGAACGGTCTTTGCTGTGGAGATGCCCAACTGGACTCCAACGGGGAGGCTCGAGCCTTCGACGACCGGTATTCCGAACCATCCGATCCCGGCTATAGACATTCTGGGGCGGCGCATTTGCTAGGGTGAGGCCCAACCATGGGGACAAATCTACAAGATAGGGCTCACCCCTCGACATCCTACGGGGTACCTTCTTTGGGCTCGTTATATCCTTGCCACCCATCGTACGCGGCTGCAGAAGGTCGGGCTTTACCAGGCAATATACGCGTCAATCTTCCATTATCAGTCCCCGCATGTCTGGTGGATTAGGGCGTTCTTGAATCAATGGAATCTCCCCACCAACACTTTTATTTTAGGAGATCGCGAGGTCTCGATTTCTCTGGCAGAATTTTATGAAATCTCGGGATTGCCAATCAGGGGTACACTGTATGAGGAGTTGTTGCCTCCTGACGAGTACGTCTTCGAGCCCGAGCCTGCACCGGTTGACGGCTTGTCTGCTGAGAACGCCGTTTGCCACAAGCGTCCCAGCTTGATCAAGGCGCTAGGTATCTTTGACCGATTGTTCACCGAATCTGAGGAGCAGGGCGTTACTTTTAAGAGCTTCATTGCCTGCTTCCTTCGCGAAGACGTCGTGTCGAAGATAGCTCCGAAGTTTGCCAACATCAAAGACCTCTTTGGGTTTGGTCCGAAGAAGCTGCCGACCACTGAATCGGATCTACCTCAATACTATATCCCCATCATGTCGCCGATGTCTTTTGAGTCCATTGCAGCACCCGGTATGGATGAGGAGACGTTCTTCGTGGGGTTTGTCAGTGTCTGGCTCAGTTGGTTTGTCATCCCCATGCATCGTCGTTTTATGAGGGCTTCGGTTATCTACCCGGCTCATTGTATAGCTGAGGGGACGCGGTTGGCCGTCGGTATCCCGGCGTTGGCGCATCTTTATCACGGGTTGGGCACCGCAGCTAATACCTCTACTCCCGGCGTGGATGTAGTAAACTTTTCGCTTCATTATTTTACGTCCTGGGTCGAAATGCATGTGCTGGGGGCTTTCGCTATGCATCAGAGGCCCGCGTTTTACGACGCCTATCCCTTCCCGCGACTTATGCGATTGGTGGATGCTTCTGCCGCCGACCCGACTCAGTTCGGGGCTATTCGGGTGCTGATTTCTCCTTACGCTGCCGCTGGCGGGATGGTTTTTAATGATCGGGTCTTGTCTACTCCCTCAGGTCCAGTTCAACAACTCTGGGACCTGTCAAAAGACAACGCACCTTCTTTGAAGCCTCGGGAGGCCGCGCACTTGTATACTATTAGACCGGGCTACTTGGTGTTTCGCCAGGACAGTGCAGCTCTTTTCATGCGGTACAATCCGCATCGATTCGCCCGACAGCTTGGATACGACCAGGGTGTTCCTTTCAAGGCTTTTATAGTCGCCCCGATCCCTTCGTTCGATGCCTTTCGCGATGCCGCTCATCATTTCATGAGGCTAAACACCGACTCCCACTTTATGGACCCTGAAGTTGAGTACCTGCCCCGGTGTGTGGGCGCGTTTACGGGTTGGTATCTTCATCGGATCAACCCAATTATTCTTGAGGAAAGGAGGGTGCTTCTTGGTCACGACGCCCCTCCTCTGGTTCCAGGAGCTAAGCTGCGACCGAGGGCTCCGGTCCGCTTCCCTCTAAGGGATACCAGCACTGCGTTCATCCCAGGAGAATCGGAGGTAAACCTTACTCCAACGGCTGGTATGCCCCTGGGTTCCCGATCGCGGGGTAGAAGGGCCCCAGTAGTAGCACCACCGCCTGTGGCAGCACCGTCCCCCGTGGCATCGACAATAGCAGTGTCATCCTCGGTCATGGCACCGGGCGAGGGTAATAAGGATGAGGGTATCGAGGGCGATGTGGGTCGGCGCCGCCCTAAGGCTTCACGGGGAAGGAAGCGGTCATCCTCGGAGACCGGCTCTGGGTCTAAGCGGCAGAGGAAAGCGGCCACCAATTTGCTCGATTCTTTGGCGGAGTCTGGGCCTATTCTCGAAGACGAACCATTGGCCTTTCAAGAGTCCGACGCTGGACTTCTCTTCCCGAGTTCGGCCGATGAGGAAGCCGCACAGTTGGCCGAGGCCATACGGCGTTCCAAAGACGCGTCTCATAACGCCAGGGTTCCGAAGAAGCCCTATCCCACTGAAATCTTTTACGAAGACCCTTCGTGGATTCGGCGGCGGTTTATCGGTCCTTTGGAGGAATGGGGAGAAAGGGCCCTGAAGCAGGCCGCTTCAGAAGACGCGGCGGACGCACTCTCTTTATGGACCGGCGGCCATGAGTCTACCCTTGAACCCCGGCGAGCACGCCTCCTTGAGAAGGAGCAGCGACTTGAAGAAGCCATATTGAGGGCTTCTTTGCGCATCGGTACGTTGTTGTTCTTTTTTGTAGTTTTTTCAGATTATTTACGCCTGTATATGCGTATCCTTATTCTTATTTGAATTGCTCAGAATCTTCGACGCTGGGGGAGCTCCCTACGGGCTCATTGAAGCTGAAGCCTGCCGAAATTCCCGATGAAGCATTGCTCGATGTGGAGGGGGATGATGAGGCTGCTCCTCTTATGGTAGAGCCTCCAGCGGCGGTTCTTGATCAGGGCGTGCTTGCCCCTTTGGAGGAGGCTCCTTTGGAAGCTACCGCTCCAACGGCTCTTCCTGAAAACGGCCCAGAGGCTGAGATGGAGGTAGTCGGGACTACCCTCCCTTTGTTGGAGCCTGAAGTTACGACAGAGGCCGCTGAAGCTGCTATCCCCCCGGCTCAGAATGGGAGGAGTGTCGAAGGTAACCTTCCACATTTTGAGCTAGTAATCTTTCTGTTAGCTGAACACTTTTGTCTTTTCAGAATTGCATGGACTGGCTGCCTCCATTGTCGATCTATCTCCTCGGCAGTCCTTCCAGCGTCTTTTGGAAATGGCCGCTCCGCAGGCGATATCTCCTCAACGCATCGTCCTCTCATCTGGACAAGGTGAGTGTTGTTCATCACTTCTCATAGCATCATTGTTATTTGGCGTATTGACATTGATGTTCTCTACAGTTTTGGAGGCCGATGATGAGGTCGAGGTTCTCGAAGGGCCAGAGGAACCCTCAGCTCCTACTTGCATGACCGTAGGTAAGTGACATTCCGGTATAGCCTCACTTGTTCCTTTGCTTAAGAGTCTTACTAATATTTTTCAACTCTGAACAGCCTTGCCAGCTCCAATAGCGTTGGAATCGCGTGTCGTCATGCCGCCCGGCCCTTATGCTTTGCGAGCTTCAGAACGCTTGGCCCAATTGAGCCTTGTCTCCCTGTCGTCTTTGATCGAGGAGCTTCGTGCTGGAAGTGCAACCACAGCTGAAGCATTTGCTGCCGAGGCTAACGGTTCTCTTTCTTTTCTTGCCACCTACCATAGCGAAGAGGTGGTGTGAGTCTGGGTAGAGTTCTGTCGGCAGGTGGAGGCTTGCTTGCACGCACTTGAATGTTCCCGTCTTTCCTCGGAGGTCATGGCTGCAAAGGCGGACTTGCGGGGGCTGATAGCGCGGTGCGCGGCGAACATGACATCGTGCGAGAGGAGGCTTGGCCGCAAATTCTCGGAGAGGGAGCTGGCTTCTAAAGCGCTGAGCGAGCTTCAGGCGAGTCTTACTGCCAAGGCCAACAAAGCGTATGAACTCTGGCGGGTGCTTCAAGAGTCTATCAGGGAGGTGGTGACTCTTGATAAAGCTGCTACGTTCACTCGTGAGAGGGTCGAGGCTCATAAGGCCACCGAGAAAGAGCTTGAAGGCCGGCTCGCTTCGTATCAGGCCCGGCAGGCTCAGGCGGAGGCCCGTCTCTTGGCGATCTTAAATCATGAGGCCGTGGCCCAACAAAAGCAGGATGAGCTGACCAAGCTGATAAATCGCCGGCCGGCTTGAAACATTTGTATCTTTTCCTTCCTTCTTGTATATACTCATAAATGAGAGTATTTTCTTTTGTTCTTTCATGAATTGTACTTGGTATCTATTTTGGTTTATGAATAAAAGATACATTTTTCTTTTCAATGATGTGTCACTTTTATTGAATGTATTCTGTGGACAATTTATCTTGGCCTACTTGCAGGGCAGCGATGGCTTAGGATTCAGGGTTGAGATTTGATTCCTAAAACTTTGCACTTTATGAGCCACGAGGGTCTCATAAAGAGTTTTTTCCTCCCGACAGGTCGAGAGGATCCCATAGGTGTGAGTTCTTCTTAAGAATCGTGAGGATTCTTAAGCGGGTTTTCCCTTGAGAGTCGTAAGGATCTTAGAAGAGAGTTTTTCTTCCTTACAGGTCGTGAGAACTTGCAAGTGCTGGATGTGGTCACCCTTACTCGTGTTTCACGGGGTCAGGGGTTGCTCAAGGCATCGTAGTTTAAAGACGTCGCGGTCAAGGTTAAGGACATCATAGTCCGTGGATTTAAGGACTCCACAGTCCGATGTTAGTTTTAAGACATCACGGTCAAGGTTAAGGACGTTATAGTCCGTGGATTTAAGGACTCCACAGTCCGATGTTAGTTTTAAGACATCACGGTCAAGGTTAAGGACCTCATAGTCCGTGGATTTAGGGACTCCACGGTCCGATGTTAGTTTTAAGACATCACAGTCAAGGTTAAGGACCTCATAGTCTGTGGATTTAAGGACTCCACAGTCCGATGTTAGTTTTAAGACATCACGGTCAAGGTTAAGGACCTCATAGTCCGTGGATTTAAGGACTCCACAGTCCGATGTTAGTTTTAAGACATCACGGTCAAGGTTAAGGACCTCATAGTCCGTGGATTTAAGGACTCCACAGTCCGATGTTAGTTTTAAAACATCACGGTCAAGGTTAAGAACCTCATAGTCCATGGATTTAAGGACTCCACAGTCCATGAAATGCGTGGTTACTGGGACCCGTCACCTCTTTGAAGACGTTGAGGAATTACAACGCCAGGTATCAAAGGAGTGAAGAGATGTACCCCTAAACCGAGGTGGAACCAATATAGAATCAGGTTGGTAGATTGTTAGTTTTAAGACATCACGGTCAAGGTTAAGGACATCATAGTCCGTGGATTTTAAGGACTCCACAGTCCGGTGTTTGCTCTGGATGCTTCACACGGGTTCACTGCCGTGCTTGGCAAGGGCCAGGCTCCGCTCTGGGCGTTTTCCGTGGGGTCAAAGAGTGACGTTATCCGCGTTCCACATAACCAGGAATTCTGCACTAGATGCTTCACATGGGTTCACTGCCGTGTTCGGCGAGGACTAGGCTCCGCTCTGGATGCTTCACACGGGTTCACTACCGTGCTCTGCGAGGACCAGGATCCGCTCTGGACGTTTTCCACGGGGTCAAAAAGTGACGTTATCCGCGTTCCACGTAACCAGGAATTCTGCACTAGATGCTTCACACGGGTTCACTGCCGTGTTCGGCGAGGACTAGGCTCCGCCCTGGATGCTTCACACGGGTTCACTGCCGTGCTCTGCGAGGACCAAGATCCGCTCTGGATGTTTTCCACGGGGTCAAACAGTGACGTTATCCGCGTTCCACGTAATCAGGAATGTTGCACTAGATGCTTCCCACGGGTTCACTGCCGTATTCGGCGAGGACTAGGCACCGCTCTGGATGCTTCACACGGGTTCACTGCCGTGCTCTGCGAGGACCAGGATCCGCTCTGGACGCTTTCCACTGGGTCAAAGAGTGACGTTATCCGCGTTCCACGTAACCAGGAATTTTGCACTAGATGCTTCACACGGGTTCACTGCCGTGTTCGGCGAGGACTAGGCTCCGCTCTAGATGCTTCACACGGGTTCACTGCCGTGCTCTGCGAGGACCAGGATCCGCTCTGGACGTTTTCCACGGGGTCAAAGAGTGACGTTATTCGCGTTCCACGTAACCAGGAATTTTGCACTAGATGCTTCCCACGGGTTCATTGCCGTGTTCGGCGAGGACTAGGCTCCTCTCTGGATACTTCACACGGGTTCATTGCCGTACTCTGCGAGGACCAGGATCCACTCTGGACGCTTTCCACGGGGTCAAAGAGTGACGTTATCCGCGTTCCACGTAACTAGGAATTTTGCACTAGATGCTTCCCACGGGTTCACTGCCGTGTTCGGCGAGGCTTAGGCTCCGCTCTGGATGCTTCACACGGGTTCACTGCCGTGCTCTGCGAGGACCAGGATCCGCTCTGGACGCTTTCCATGGGGTCAAAGAGTGACGTTATCCGCGTTCCACGTAACCAGGAATTTTGCACTAGATGCTTCACACGGGTTCATTGCCGCGTTCGGCGAGGACTAGGCTCCGCTCTGGATGCTTCATACGGGTTCACTACCGTGCTCTGCGAAGGCCAGGATCCGCTCTGGACGCTTTCTACGGGGTCAAAGAGTGACGTTATCCGCGTTCCACGTAACCAGAAATTTTGCACTAGATGCTTCACACAGGTTCACTGCCGTGTTCGGCGAGGACTAGGCTCCGCTCTGGATGCTTCACACGGGTTCACTGCCGTGCTCTGTGAGGACCAGGATCCGCTCTGGATGCTTTCCACGGGGTCAAAGAGTGACGTTATCCGCGTTCCACGTAACCAGGAATTTTGCACTAGATGCTTCACACGGGTTCACTGCCGTGTTCGGCGAGGACTAGGCTCCGCTCTGGATGCTTCACACGGGTTCACTGTCGTGCTCTGCGAGGACCAGGATCCGCTCTGGATGTTTTCTATGGGGTCAAAGAGTGATGGTATCCACGTTCCACGTAACCAGGAATTTTGCACTAGATGCTTCCCACGGGTTCACTGCCGTGTTCGGCGAGGACTAGGCTCCACTCTGGATGCTTCACACGGGTTCACTGCCGTGCTCTGCGAGGACCAGGATCCACTCTGGACGCTTTCCATGGGGTCAAAGAGTGACGTTATCCGCGTTCCACGTAACCAGGAATTTTGCACTAGATGCTTCACACGGGTTCACTGCCGTGTTCGGCGAGGACTAGGCTCCGCTCTGGATGCTTCACACGGGTTCACTGCCGTGCTCTGCGAGGACCAGGATCCGCTCTGGACGCTTTCCACGGGGTCAAAGAGTGACGTTATCCGCGTTCCACGTAACCAGGAATTTTGCACTAGATGCTTCACACGGGTTCACTGCCGTGTTCGGCGAGGACTAAGCTCTGCTCTGGATGCTTCACACGGGTTCACTGCCGTGCTCTGCGAGGACCAGGATCCGCTCTGGGCGTTTTCCATTGGGTCAAAGAGTGACGTTATCCGCGTTCCACGTAACCAAGAATTTTGCACTAGACGCTTCACTCGGGTTCACTGCCGTGTTCGGCGAGGACTAGGCTCCGCTCTGGATACTTCACACGGGTTCACTGCCGTGCTCTGCGAGGACCAGGATCCGCTCTGGACGCTTTCCACGGGGTCAAAGAGTGACGTTATCCGCGTTCCACGTAACCAGGAATTTTGCACTAGATGCTTCACACGGGTTCACTGCCGTGTTCGGCGCGGACTAGGCTCCGCTCTGGATGCTTCACACGGGTTCACTGCCGTACTCTGCGAGGACCAGGATCCGCTCTGGACGCTTTCCACGGGGTCAAAGAGTGACGTTATCCACGTTCCACGTAACCAGGAATTTTGCACTAGATGCTTCACACGGGTTCACTGCCGTGTTCGGCGAGGACTAGGCTCCGCTCTGGATGCTTCACACGGGTTCACTGCCGTGCTCTGCGGGGACCAGGATCCGCTCTGGGCGTTTTCCATGGGGTCAAAGAGTGACGTTATCCGCGTTCCACGTAACCAGGAATTTTGCACTAGATGCTTCACACGGGTTCACTGCCGTGTTCGGCGAGGACTAGGCTCCGCTCTGGATGCTTCACACGGGTTCACTGCCGTGCTCTGCGAGGACCAGGATCCGCTCTGGACGCTTTCTACGGGGTCAAAGAGTGACGTTATCCGCGTTCCACGTAACCAGGAATTTTGCACTAGATGCTTCACACGGGTTCACTGCCGTGTTCGGCGACGATTAGGCTCCGCTCTGGATGCTTCACACGGGTTCACTGCCGTGCTCTACGAGGACCAGGATCCGCTCTGGACGCTTTCCACGGGGTTAAAGAATGACGTTATCCGTGTTCCACGTAACCAAGAATTTTGCACTAGATGCTTCACACGGGTTCACTGCCGTGTTCGGCGAGGACTAGGCTCCACTCTGGATGCTTCACACGGGTTCACTGCCGTGCTCTGCGAGGACCAGGATCCGCTCTGGAAGTTTTCCACGGGGTCAAAGAGTGACGTTATCCGCGTTCCACGTAACCTGGAATTTTGCACTAGATGCTTCACACGGGTTCACTGCCGTGTTCGGCGAGGACTAGGCTCCGCTCTGGATGCTTCACACGGGTTCACTGCCGTGCTCTGCGAGGACCAGGATCCGCTCTGGACGCTTTCCACGGGGTCAAAGAGTGACGTTATCCGTGTTCCACGTAACCAGGAATTTCGCTGATTGTATCCGCATTTCACGGAATGGAGGTTTGACTGTTTTTGATATGTGTATCCCCGAGCTATGGAACTGGGAGGGTTGCCGTTGTTCCGCTTTGCTTGAAGTTGTGTCCGTTGTTACGCGATGAGTGTTGGGATGATCTGTAGGTCGCTTGCGGCCCGTCGAGATTTGACTCCTTTCTTTGATGAGACCTGGTGGACATGTGATCACTTTTTTGTATACGCCCTTGGATTGTATATAGGGAGTGATGGAACATCACCTGTAGGGCATAAATTAAAACTTTTTTTTATTTCTTTTTCCGCGATGCTCTATCATTTCAGCTTTTATATCGCGAAGGTCGCGATTGCCCTATCAATTCGGCTATTTTTCGCGGTGCCCAATCATTTCGGCTATTTATTTCATTTTTACTCACTGCTTTTTATTGCGAGTTGCCCCATCATTTCGGCTATTTTTCATGCATACCTTTTTTACTTGCTTTTTTTATTGCAAGTTGCCCCATCATTTCGGCTGTTTCGTATGCATGTGCGGCCTACTGGCTTTTCGCTATAAACCTGAAATTAGACACCGATTTCGGCATCAGCACCGCTACAACTGTGATATGGCCAGGAGCGAATCATCATCTGCCTCTGTCGATGTTGAACAAAGGTGGCTTAGCAAACAGGGTTAGGGTCCTGTCGACTAAGGCTTTTGACTTCATGAGACGTAAGGGTCTCACAAAGATATTTCTTCCTACAAGTCGTGAGGATCTTGTAGGTGTATTTTCTCCCTAGGAGTTGTGAGGATTCCTAAGTGTATGTTCCTCTGTAAGTCGTAAGGATCCTACAAGAGGGTTTTCTCCTTATAAGCCGAGAGGACTTATAAGGGTTGTTCACCATATGGACATACCCCCAGTCATGGGTAGGACTTTGCTGGGGAAATGTTTATTCGCGCCCTTGGATTGTATACAAGGGCCAATATTGGACCACTTGAAGGGCATTGTCGAGGGTTGTGGGGGATTTTGCTTAAGCACAGGTTTAGGTCTCTGTGACTTAAGACTTTCAAGTCTTATGAGCCGTGAGGGTCCCATAAGAGAGTTCTCCTTACGAATCGTGAGGATCTCGCAAGTGTATTTTCTCCTTAGGAATCATGGGGATCCCTAAGTGTATTGCTCCCTTGTGAGTCATAAGGATTCTCACGTGGGTGGTTTCTCCTTACAAGGTCGTGAGGACCCTGCAAGTGTCCTTTAACGAGGTTGCGTCCTTTCGGGTTTTCACAAACACTCGCCGGTAGCCCTGCTGTTTTTACACACGGAGCCCTTTCGGGTTTTCATCCGTGCCCTTCTTGCTTATGGACATACCGTTTTTTTTATTTTATTATTATTTTTTTTACGAGGTTGCGCCCTTTCGGGTTTTCACGAATACTCGCCGGTAGCCCTGCTGTTTTTACTCACGGAGCCTTTTCGGGTTTTCATCAATGCCCTTCTTGCTTATGGACATACCTTTTTTTTTATTTTTTTTAATTTATCTCGTCAGCCTAAGGATGCTGCAGTAGTAGTTTTAAGGACGTTTCGGTCCGTCGTTAGTTTAAGGACGTTTCGGTCCGTCGTTAGTTTGAGGACGTTTCGGTCCATCGTTAGTTTAAGAACGTTTCGGTCCATCGTTAGTTTAAGGACGTTTCGGTCCATCATTAGTTTAAGGACGTTTCGGTCCATTCAGGGGAAGGCCGGCTACTGCTTATAAAGTCTGAGCTTAGGAAGATAGCGAGCGGACATAGTCGTCGTCATCTATCATTGACCTAGGCTGTGGCTCATTAAGCGCAGTATTTCTTTAGGAAGCGGCCGTTTATTGGCCTGAAAGGCCTTTCACCGTACATGTCCATGAGTAGATAGGCTCCACCCTGGTAGACCTTGTCTATGATGTACGGGCCTTCGTAGTTCGGCTCGAATTTTCCTCGCTTGGCGCGATTGGGGATCATAGGCCTTTTGACCACTAACACGAGTTCGCCTTGGTAGAATGTCCTCGGCCTGGTCGATCTTTCATACGAGCGCGTCATCTTTGCTTTATAAGCTTCCAGATTTTGTTACGCTATGAGCCGGGTTTCATCGAGGGCATCAAGCTCCTCAAGCCGAAGGCGAGCATTTTCTTCGTCTGTCAACTCGTGGTGAACTGCCACTCGTAGAGAAGGTAGCTCTATCTCGAGGGGAGTACTGCTTCCGTACCGAATACCAATGCGTATGGCGTCGTGTTCGTGGCCGTCTTGAACGTGGTTCGATATGCCCAAAGAGCCTCTTGCAGTCTCTCGTGCCAGTCCTTCTTATTTCGGGACACTGTCTTTTTAATGATCTTTGTCAAGGTTTTATTGAAGGCCTCGGCCAGACCGTTAGCTCGTGGATTATAAACTGAGGAGTATCTCCAGTCTATATTATGCTGTTGCGCGAAGCGGCTAATCTTATGGCTTCTGTAGGCTGGCCCGTTATCGGAGATAATCCACCGTGGAGTTCCAAACCGATAAATGACGTGCGTTTTGAAAAAGTGGAGGATATTCTCCGTCTTCACTTCTCTCAACGGTACCGCTTCCGCCCATTTGGAGAAGTAATCAGTCGTCGCCAGGATGAAACGATGTCCCCTGGACGATGCTGGTTCGATGGGGCCGACTATGTCAGTCCCCCACATTTCGAATGGCCAGCTAGCCACCGTTGGATGTAGCGGATTTGGATGCTGGTGGATGAAATCCCCGTGGATTTGGCATGAGTGGCATTGCTTCGCATATTCGAGGCAGTCCTGGATCATCGTGGGCCAGTAGTAATCCATCCGTTTAATTTTTAACTTCATCTTCGGGCCTGCTTGATGAGAACCACAGATTCCGTCATGAACTTCCTGAACGACTCTTTCTGCTTCGTCAGGTCCCAAGCATCTCAGCCACAGAGAATCGAATGACCTCTTGTACAGAGTATCATTGACGAAGGCGAAAGACAGAGCTCGTTTCATGAGCTGATGTCTTGTGGACGCTTCTTCGGGCATTCGGTAGGACTTGAAGTAGTCTATGAAGACTTCCCTCCAGTCCTCAGCCTTCTTACGGTCTTTTATTTGTAGGGTCGTCTGCTCAGTCGCTCCCTTTTCTTCATATGATTCCGGGGATATTTCTGCTGGGGCAAGCACTCGACGGCTTTGTACCATGATTTTAACATCATCGAGGTTCTCGTCAGCCAATTCTTTAGCGAGCTTAGCTAACGCGTCCGCTTTGCTATTTTCCGCGCGTGGTATGCTTTCCAAAGTATAGGAAGGAATTTGGGTCAACAGTTGTTGCACTTTTTCACCGTACTTCACCAACTCCGGTTTGCACGTTTGGTAGTCGCCGTTTACTTGACTAACGACCAGTTGAGAATCTCCATATATGAGGAGTTTCTCAATTCCCATGTCAATGGCGATCTCGAGGCCTGCTATCAAAGCTTCGTATTCGGCTTCATTGTTCGTCCTCGGTTCTGTTAAGGAGAAAGCAAAGCGCATTATCCCTCCTTGTGGAGTTACGAAGATGAGGCCTACCCCTGATTTGATCATCGGGGCACTTTGTTTGCGCTTCTTTACGGAGGATGCTCCATCGAAATAAAGTTCCCATCGGCTATCACCACCGTTGATCGTGTCAAACGCATGTTCGTCCGGCAAATCACAGTTTAGAGGTGAACCGGCAGGTACCGGGTGCTCAGCAAGGAAGTCGGCGATGGCTTGGCCTTTCACTGCCTTGAGAGGCTGATAGGTTATTGAAAAATCCATCAAGAGCAAGGCCCATTTAGCGAGTCTCCCCGTCAATATGGCCTTCGACATTAAATATTTAAGAGGGTCCACCTTCGAAATGAGACGGACTTCATGTGCCAATGCGTAGTGCTTGAGCTTTGTTATCGCAAAGATCAATGCCAGGCAGTATTTTTCAATGGGAGAATAGTTGCTTTCTGCCCCCAGAAGAACTCGACTTAAGTAGTAGAGTGCTCTTTCTTTCCCCCGGTCATTCTCTTGCGCCCATAATGCGCCCAAGGAATCCTCAAGGGCTGTTGTATAAAAATAAGGGGCTTTCCCTTAACTGGAGCAGCTAACACCGGCGGGTTCTGCAGGTACTGCTTGATTTCATCTAGCGCGCGCTGGCACTTTTGGTCCCAGACGAACGGGGTTCCCTTCTTCATCAGGTGACTGTAAGGACGGCACTTGCCTGATAGGTTGGCGATAAACCGCAGGATATACGTGAGCTTCCCCTGGAGAGACCGCAGCTGTTTGAGAGTCTTTGGGGGTGGCATTTCCATGATCGCCTTGATCTTGGATGGATCTATTTCGATACCTCGGTGTCGGATGATGAATCCCAGGAATTTACCCGAGGAGACTCCGAACGCGCATTTGAGGGGATTCATTTTCAAATTATATTGCCGAAGGCGTTGAAACACGGTCTTCAGATGCTCTAAATGCTCTTCGTATGACATGCTCTTCACTACGAGGTCATCGATATAGCACTCGACGGTTTCATGTATGAGATCATCGAAGATCTTTGTCATGGCCCTTTGATAGGTGGCACCGGTGTTCTTTAAACCGAAGGGCATCACCTTGTAGCAGAATATACCCAAAGGAGTCCTGAAGGCGGTGTGCTTCTGGTCTTCGGGATGCATCTTTATCTGATTGTACGCTGATGAACCATCCATAAAGAAGAAAACCTCGTGAGTGGACGTGTTATCTATCATTAGCTCGGTTACCGGTACTGGAAAATCGTCCTTCGGGCAGGCTTTATTGAGATCCCTGAAATCCACGCATATGCGCACCGTCCCATTTTTTTTATTACCGGGACGATGTTGGCGATCCAGT
Organism: Agapanthus africanus; assembly: GCA_030015575.1. NCBI lineage: Eukaryota > Viridiplantae > Streptophyta > Magnoliopsida > Asparagales > Amaryllidaceae > Agapanthus > Agapanthus africanus. Next base: position 806,017,859 of record CM057340.1, on the reverse strand, counting down.
CAGGATATTGGACTTCTTGGATAAATCCAGAATCGATCAGCTTCTTGACTTCGGCGTTGATGCTCATCTCAAGCTCGAGCTGCATCCTTCTCGGCGCCTGCTTGACTGGCTTGATTTCCGGGGATATTGCTAATTTATGTACCGCAATCTCTGGATCTAATCCCGGCATCTCGGAATAGTTCCACGCGAAGCAATCTCTATGCTGTAGAAGCACGTCCTTTAACGCAGCCACCCTTTCTTCAGATAGCAGTTCGCTGACGAATGTCGGTCGCGGATCGTCTGCCGATCCCAACTCACTCTTCTTGAGGTTATCTGCAGTAGTATGTATGCCATCTTCCAGTTCCTTCGGAGGAATTAAATTCCCACAGAAGACATCATTACAAAGTTCCTGTTTCATTAATTGCAGAATGACAACCTAGGGTAAGGAGACCCTAAGGAGCCTCCATGGGAAGAAACCGAGTTCTTCACAGGAATTAAATCCCTTATTAAGAAAAGGGAATTAAATTCCCAAAAAGCCTTTTTCTGTGAACGGAGTTAAACTCCATGGATCATCATATGAACCCTAAGAAATCTACTGTTGGAGGTTAAGTGGTTTCGTATTTTGGTTAAGAAACTCGAAGAAAAATGGGTTCTTTGTTAAAAAAGGGTAAAAACCCTTGTTTTGGATTTAAAATCCAGAGGATTGTGCGAGTTTATCGTTCATTCGAGAGCATTACCTAAAGAGAAAAGTCTTTTCGAACAGAGTTAAACTCTGAGGGTGGGTTCAAGGCAGAGAACTGAGCTCTGTGAAAAGAGAATTAAATTCTCAAAAGAAGAAAGTTTGCAAGGAGGAAGATGAGCAAAGTGGAGGCTCCTCCGAATGGCGGCGCTTGCAAATCTTTGTGTAAACAGTAGCTCCATCAGCACAAATGTCTTAGCCTGAGATTTTCCTCCGAATGGCGTTGTAATTCCTCAATCGTGAATTTCTCGGCGTTGTAATTTCTGCACGGAGCAAGACACCAAATCTTAGTACCTCAAATCCACAGGCAACCACAGCAAACCGCGATTCGTTCGCGAACACGACACACGAAGTGTGGAGTGGAAAGAGGAAGAGTCCCACCGGGCGTGCCAGAATCTGTTCCCCTCCGAATGGCGGCCAAGACATGGACGTCTTGCCTGAGATTCAGGGCAGATGCTAATTGGTGTTATCCGTCTACCTCTCCAAAGATGCCAAGTTGATTTATGGCACCGTGTATCGAAGGTTTAAACGGATGAGTCCGATGTAGCAGACTTCGTCAGCTTCCCCCTCGCTTGAGGGTTTTTTGATTGTGGGGACGCTCTTCCCTGCAGGCGCAAGCCCCTGCAGTTAATTACGCTACCGCATTGCGGTGACAACTTTCTCCTTCTCCAGATGATCACTTCGTGTCGTGGGTGTTTGTTTTGTGTTCGGTTGCCCGTGGATTGTATACAGAGACTGAGTTATGTCGTCGCCCGTAGGACGTGGATTAGTCCAAATCCGTATTTTCTTAGATTTGGGTTTGGGGTTTTGGTTTGAGGATACGTTAGCCATATTTGAGGCTAAGATCAACTCAAACGTTTGTTAAGGATTCGTTAGTCCAATTTGAGACTAAGATCAACTTAACGGGATCGTTTAGATCCGACAAAAGAGCAATTGGCTCTATTGTTCTAGTTTAGGGACATAGGGGTCCATTACATGTATGGCCGTCGGGACCCATCACCTCTCTGACGACGTTGAAGAATTACAACGACAGATGTTAGAGGAGTTCAGAGATGTACCCTTGAGCCAAAGTTGATTGGGGGATCTAGAGTCCAATTTGGGACTAAAGTCTGTTTGAAGGTTTAAGGACATGTTAGCCATATTTGAGGCTAAGATCAACTTAAACGGGATCGTTTAGATCCGACAAAAGAGCATTTGGGCTCTATTGTTCCAGTTTAGGGACATGGTGGTCCATTGCATGTATGGCCGTCGGGACCCATCACCTCTCTGATGACGTTGAAAGATTACAACGACAGGTGTCAGAGGAGTTCAGAGATGTACCCTTGAACCAAAATTGATTAGGGGATTTATAGTCCGATTTGGGATTAAAGTCTGTTTGAAAGTTTAAGAATACGTTAGCCATTTTTGAGGCTAAGATCAACTTAAACAGGATCGTTTAGATCCGACAAAAGAGCATTTGGCTCTATTGTTCCAGTTTAGGGACATAGTGGTCCATTGCTAGTTTAGGGATATGGTGGTCTATTGCCAGTTTAGGGACATGGTGGTCTAAGTTCCAGTTTAGGGACGTGGTGGTCCATCATTCCCGTTTTGGGGACAAATGTTAGTTTAAGGACGCATTAGTCCATGAGTTTAAGGACCCCACAGTCCGTATTAATGTGTGGTTGTCGGGACCCGTCACCTCTCTGAAGACGTTGAAGGATTACAACGACAAATATCAGAGGAGTTCAGAGATGTACCCTTGAACCAATGAGTTGGTTGAAAGAGCAGATGTGCTCAGTTCAAGATGATTTGAGGACTTATGGCCAGTTTGGGCTAAGTCCAATTATGTTTGAAATATTGACCCTTTGGGCCATTAGACATTTGTCTGGGTTCAGCCCCTCGTCATTCAGCAGTGCTAAACAGAGGTTTGGGGGCTCTGACAACATTTTGTCTTTGATTTCCTCAATTTTGAGATTCATTTGGAGGAGGGCCTTTTGCCTCTGGAAAATTAGCCAATTTGGCTAAAAGTAGTGTTAAACACTAGAGAACAACAGTGTTAAACACTGGAGGTAGAACTCTCAAATTAGTGTTAAACACTAAAAGACAATCAGTGTTAAACACTGGAGATATAATCTTCAATTTAGTGTTAAACACTAGAAACAATGAGTGTTAAACACTAGAAATATAATCCCCAAATTAGTGTTAAACACTAATGACAGAGGGGTCACGTGTGGACACGTGAGAGCGCCCAAAGGGGGGACCAGATCCCTTTTCTTCGTTCTGCAATTAAGTGTTAAACACTTCTTCATATTTTTTTTTATTTTTGAGCATCACGTGTTGACACGTGACGGTGATTTATGCGCTGACTGTTAAAGCGTTTGCTAAGGGGTCACGTGGTATCACGTGAGAGCGCCCAAAGCCTTCATTTCCTTTGCTTTTCCTTTCTGCGTTTTGTAAGTCACGTGGGAACACGTGAGGCATTGCCTCAGAACATTTCCCTTCTTGTTTTTAGGGGATCTTTCCAGGGGTCACGTGGGGACACGTGAGGGCGCCCTAAATGTGGAGCCAGATCTCCTTTTGTTTTATCCTCAAATCTGCGAATAAGTGTTAAACACTTTTCATCTTTATTTTAGAGCATCACGTGTTGGCACGTGATGGGGATTTATGCATCAATAATTACAGCACTTGCTGAGGGGTCACGTGGGGACACGTGAGAGCGCCCAAAACTTCTTTTCTTTTGTTTTTTCTTTCTGCATTTTGGGAGTCACGTGGAGCACGTGAGGCATTGCCTCAAAGCTTCTTTTCTTCAGGGATCTTTTCAAGGGTCACGTGGGGGCACGTGACCCTAGTTCTTTTCATGAACAGAGATGTTTTAAGAATTGAATTCTCTGTAGGGTTAAGCCCTAATTTTGTTTTGGAGGAATTAAATTCCTATTGTGAAAAAATTAAATTCTTATTTAGGGTAAAACCCTAATTTCTTTTTAAAGGAATTAAATTCCCAGATATGTAAAAGAATTAAATTCTTGATTAGGGTTAAACCCTAGTTTTGTTTTAGGAGGAATTAAATTCCTGTGAGTTTGGAAGAATTAAATTCTCAAAACTCAATTCCTCTTCTAAGTTTAGGATCTGTATGGCAGGATCTCGACCCGATGAGAATTAAATTCTCATCCTATAGGGAGATGTGCTCTGTACAGATCTTCAACCACAAGAAGAACTAAGTTCTTTATTTGCAGAAGAGTTAAACTCTTAAATTTTGAGAATTAAATTCTCTTTTTGAAGTTGATCTTTTTCCCTTCTCTCACCTAGGGTTTTCTTTGTTGAGAATTGTAGGGTTCCTAGGCACGATAATGAGGTCTCACAAGGCATCAACCATGCCAATTTCAAATTTTACAAGTGCCGAGAAACCCTAATACGGATCGTTAACTAGAATTTTAGGCGAAACATGAAGCTAATTAACAATTTAACTAAAGTGAACGGAAATACAACCTTTGTAGATCCGGTTCTCCACCTCCATAGCTCCATGATGAAGTCCCCTTGCTGTCCAAATCCAATCCCGGGCTCTAGCGTCGGCTTCATCGGAGAAATGGGCGGGCTAGGTCATCGACTACGATGCCGAAGATGATCTATGTCGAGGCATTACAAGATCAAGCTCCCACTTCACCAAGTCATGAAACTTGTGAAGAAAACACCCTATACTACTTGGCAAGTGGTAGAGGATGAAGAAATAGGAAGTGGGTTCACTTTAGAATTGGATTTCTCACTCATTTTCACAAGTTGCCATTGATGGAGGCAAGCTTTCTTCTTGAAGAAGAAGAAGAAGAAGATGATGGAATATGATAAGTATATTATTTAAAATAGAAAATAAAAGGAATACTTATCATACCCAAACCATGGTCAAGTGTAGAGAGTAAACTAGGGTTAGGTGAATGGTTAGGGTTAAGCATGAAGACAAAAATGGTGACTTAGTCAAAGCTTCATGAAGCTTCAACATCAAACAAAGAAAGCCACCATTTTCTCTTTTATGCCAAAGAAATAAATAAATAAATGAATAAATAAATAAAAACAAAACCCTAACCATTACATAACCATGGTTTAATCTAAACATACACCCAAACATGCATGTATCATCAAACATGGTACAAGCAAGTGCACAAAAATATATCACATATACAATGTGCACATCAAGTGAGAAAATCCATTTAAAGTGAACCAATACTGATTAATGCAAAGTAATATATCAAATATATAATTATACATTAAATTATTAAATCAACACTTGATTTAACGATCCGGTCATATCGCATATGACCGACTAATATCCAATGTATCGGCTTATCGAATCAATCCTTGATTCGATAACTAGGTTATATCGCATACAACCAATCGATACTTTTATCGCGAGAATAAAATACGGTATCACATACACGCATTATTCTCGGTCCCGCACATATCTCATATGCGCTCCTATTTCGTTTCGCTTGAGCCAGGCAACCTCTGTGTAGGACTCTAAAGACTCGTCAATACTCCGGCAGCAGATGATGATCATATCAAACACCTACAAGCCGCAAGCGGTCTACTAAACGTAACGGCCACCCGGGTATTGAGCGATCAGAAGATCGACGAGCAAGCCCGCTCACACTCCTGTGAATCCAACCAGTAACACTTACCGTACAGTCCGGTCTCGTCGTCTGATATGTCGCATATCTTGCCTAGGGGTGGTAAACGTCAGACCCCAGTAGCTCGATAAGTCGTGTCGATATGAGGTCTATAACAGTTCGAGAAACTACTGGTAACACTTACCAGTAAATCTCAGCAACCCTGGCCAGGGATTTCCGGTTACAGCCAATCGAACACAGCGCAACATCAACTCCCTATACCGGGAGAGACGAATCCCCTCCTATCGCTCATTGCCTCTATGTGATTCGGGACTGTACCCAAAAGCCACCGTTTTGCATGCCCTGTTGGACGTGGTAAGGTGGAAATCAAAGCACAGTGGGAACCACACAAGACTCTATGACGATCTCGGGTCAACAGACTACTCTGTACCAGTGTCACCAGAGAACTGCCATCTGACGTAAGGTATAATACCATCTGGGAGTTCTCGGCGAGTCCGTCCAGTGTACCCAGTCTCTACTGAGCACCCGTATATCATCTCTGATGTCAAACACCAATGGATATGGGATCATCCATCGCCCATCTGTATGGGTCGAGAAGGTATACGCTAGTCTACTCTGGTATATCGATGCCCCGTCTCGATACACCCACGACTAGGGACCTTGAAGGATGTACTTATGGACTACCCTGTCCCCACTAGTATGATCCACATCACAGTCCAGGTAGTCAAGTACACATCCTAAGGGCTTTACCAACATGTAACAGAGAGACAATCAGTGTACACGTTAAGGTAAAGAGCAACCAGATAGCATACTATCATGTTGAGCAAGAAAGTCCTCCCTATATATGTCCCAGCATCCACTACAATATACATCCAATGTACAGTAATGGCCTCTAGGGCATACATATAACTAACAAGAATTAAATTCTCCTTTCTTTTCTTCCCTCTTGAGAATTAAATTCTCCTCTCTCTGTTTTTCTCTCCAAAAAAAGGTCCCTCCTCTTCTTTTCTTGGCTCCTATTTATAGGAGAAGGAAAAGAATCAATTTGTTTTGTGAATCTTTCATTGAAAAATTTGATTTGTTTTCATCATTAATATAATCCTTTAGATCATTCAGTGAATTTTATTCACCGTTGGATTTTAAATCCAAAGATATTATGTTTGTTATTTCCGGTGAGATTTTAGGGGAAATCTTTCCTTGTATCAAATCTTTCCATAAATTGGTGATCTTTAATCACCATTGGATTTTTAATCCAGCGGTCCCCATAATTTAGAATTTTAATTCTATTTCGAAAGATTTTAGAGAAATTTAGAATTTTAATTCTATTAAACTGTAAGGCTTTCAAAGCCTGTCACGTGCTGGCACGTGACCCTTGGTCACGTGTGAGCACGTGACCCCTAAATTGGTTCCTTTAATAGCCGTTTGTTTATATTGTTATTTTAACCATCACGTGTCAACACGTGACCATTGGTCACGTGTGAGCACATGATACCTCATTGAGGTATTTCCTTTAGCCGTTTGTTATTTCATTTCTGTTTCGATTGTCACGTGTCAACACGTGACCATTGGTCACGTGTGAGCACGTGACCCCCAATTGGGTCCTTCTTCAGCCGTTATTTTTATTTATGTTTTAACTATCACGTGTCAACACGTGACCATTGATCACGTGTGAACACGTGATACCTCATTGAGGTAATTCATGATTTTTAATCAGGGATCAGTGCATAGCATATAACTTTTGATCCCGGATGAATTATGAAGCCCATAATATATCAAATCGAAGGGTTTTTCGAGATGCTTCCAATACCATCAGAATTTAGCTGTTTATCTTTTGGGAGTTTATCAAAATACAGGCCGGAAGATACTGGTTCACATTTCCTTAAGCGTATTGCTGCCATTTGATATCTTGGACTCTTTTGCGCAGAAATTTTTGGCGGGAACAAATGCCCCCCACTACTTTGCCCATGTAAGTATATACGTGGGTGAAGTAGTGCAGAGTAATGCATAGTGTATGATCAGTTTCGGGTTGGTATATAACTTTCAGAATCTTGATCTGAGAAGATAAGGAGCGGACACAAGCGTCGTCATTTATCATTGACTCAAATCTCGACTCTTAAGAGATATATTTCCAAACTCTCAACTCCATGAGCCGCACCCTTCTATTTCTTTATATCTTACTCTGGCGTGAAGTAGTTTATACGCTCATGAGTAACTTCTCCATTTCAGTGGCATGTAGTTTTGGCAAGTACGGCTCATAGATGGTCCGTCTTGACCTCTTTGCAGGGCAGTGATGGCTTAGGAGACAGGGTTAGGATCTTCCACCTAAGACTTTTCAACTTAATGAGCCGTGAGGGTCTCATAAAGACTTTTCTCCCTACGAGTCGAGAGGATCCCATAGGTGTATTTTCTCCCTAGGAGTCGTGAGGAGTTCTAAGTGTGTATTTTCTCTTGAGACTCGTAAGGATTTCACAAGAGAATTTTTCCCGCTTACAAGTTGAGAGGACTCGTAAGTGGTTGTTTCCCTCCTTGTCGAGATTCGACTTTGGAGAGTGAGGTCCATGAATAGTATGCAAGAGTCCGTTTTGGACCAACTTGCAGGGCCCCAGTGCTTAGGAAACAAATTTTTATCCCCATTGCCTAAGGCTTTATCTCACAAGTCGAGACGAATCGAGAAGTTCTCGTAAAGACATCAATTTCCTCAGGAGTTGAAACAGATCGAGCAGATCTCGCAAGAATATCCTAACATCACAGTTAACCTCTGCTCTTTACGACAGAGGTCCGTTAGGGTCTGTGGTACTAGGGTTTTGCCCGTCGTACCGTCGCATTGGCTGATGTATCCTTGATAGGCAATCATGCTGTTTGAGTAACCCTGCGACTGCCGTGTCTCTGATCCCTTCGGGGGCTGGACAAGACGTCTTCAAGCAATCCTCCTAGGCAGTTTGACCATCGGAAGAGCAAGCGTTAGGAATTTTCCATGCTGCTTTTTACTTGAGGTTAGGCTCATTTTGGAGAGCCCCGATGAGTCATAACCACTCCGTTCTGGTGTGGGATGATCTCCGATAGTCTTTCAGGCTTTAAATGACTTGCCGTTAAGACCCTGAAGCTAGGAATTTGGCCTTTGCTTCGTTTGCTAGCATCGCGTCTGCTGTATCGAGACGAATGTCGCGGTTGTCTCTAGGTTGCTGGTGAACCATCGAGGTTTGGAACCAGGGATTTTGTCGTGACTCCTTTTGGTGATGTTGCGTCTGCTGTGTCGAGACGAACGTCGAGGTGGTGACCACTCCGCACTGGTGCGAGATAATCTTCGATTGTCTTTCAGGCTTTATATGACTTGCCGTTAAGACCCTGAAGCTAGGAATTTGGCCTTCGCTTCATTTGCTGGCATTGCGTCTGTTGTATTGAGACGAATGTTGCGGTTGTCTCTAGGTTGCTGGTGAACCGTCGAGATTTGGAACTAGGGATTTTGCCGTGGCTCATTTTGGTGATGTTGCGTCTGCTGTGTCGAGACGAACGTCGAGGTCGTGACCGCTCTGCACTGTGGCGAGATGATCTCCAATTGTCTTTCAGGCTTTATATGACTTGCCGTTAAGACCCTGAAGCTAGGAATTTGGCCTTCGCTTCGTTTGCTGGCATCACGTCTGCTGTATCGAGACGAATGTCGCGGTTGTCTCTAGGTTGCTGGTGAACCGTCGAGGTTTGGAACCAGGGATTTTGCCGTGACTCCTTTTGGTGATGTTGTGTCTGCTGTGTTGAGATGAACGTCGAGGTGGTGACCACTCCGCACTAGTACGAGATAATCTCCGATTGTCTTTCAGGCTTTATATGACTTGCCGTCAAGACCTTGAAGCTAGGAATTTGGCCTTTGCTTCGTTTGCTTTGGTGCGTCTGACTTCTGCTGGAGGAAGAACGTTGTAGTGACATCTTGTCTGCTGTATCGAGACGAACGTCGAGGTGGTGACCACTCCGCGCTGATGTGGGATGATCTCCGATAGTCTTTCAGGTTTTATATGAGTTACCATCAAGACCCTGAAGCTAGAAATTTGGCCTTCGCTTCATTTGGTTTGGCGCGTCCGAATCCTGCTGGGGGAAGAACGCTGGGGTGATATTCCATCTGCTGTATCGATACGATCGTCGAGGTGGTGACCACTCCGTGCTGGTGCGAGATGATCTCCGATTGTCTTTCAGGCTTTATATGACTTGCCGTCAAGACCCTAAAGCTAGGAATTTGGCCTTTTGCTTCATTTGCTTTGGCGCGTCCGAATCCTGCTGGGGGAATAACGCTGGGGTGACATCTCGTCCGCTGTATCGAGACGATCGTCGAGATGGTGACCACTTTGTACTGGTGCGAGATGATCTCCGATTGTCTTTCAGGCTTTATATGACTTGCCGTCAAGACCCTGAAGCTAGGAATTTGTCCTTTTGCTTCATTTGCTTTGGCGCGTCCGAATCCTGTTGGGGGAAGAACGCTGGGGTGACATTTCATCTGCTGTATCGAGACAATCGTCGAGGTGGTGACCACTCCGCGCTGGTGCGAGATGATCTCCGATTGTCTTTCAGGCTTTATATGACTTGCCGTCAAGACCCTGAAGCTAGGAATTTGGCCTTTGCTTCATTTGCTTTGACGTTGCGTCTGCTGTATCGAGGCGAACGCTGAGGTGGAGCTGGGATTTTTCCGTCACTCTGCTTTATTTCGACCATGAGGTCTTTCGTTGACGTTGCATCTACATCCTGCTGGACTGCGAAGGAACGCCGTTGTTGACATCTCGTCTGCTGAATCGAGACGATTGTTGAGATGAAGCTGGGATTTTGCCGTCGCTTCGCTTTGCTGACCATGGGATCTTTTGTTGACGTTGCATCTGCATCCTGCTGGACTGTAAAGGAATGCCGTTGTTGACATTGCATCCGCTGTAACAAGACGAATGCTGAGGTGGAGCTAGGATTTTGCCATCACTCCGCATTGTTTTGACCGTGAGGTCTTTTGTTGGCGTTGTATCTGCATCTTGATGGAATGTGAAGGAACTCCGTTGTCAACATCTCGTCTGCTGTATCGAGACGATTGTTGAGATAAAGCTGGGATTTTTCCATCGCTCCGTTTGATGGTGTAACCTCTGTGTCATGCTGGAATGAGGAAGCCCACCGTTGTTGGTCTCCAGGCTGTAGATGTGGCCATTGAGATTTGGAACTAGAGACTTTGCCATGGTTCTGTTTCGTTGCGACTCTGAGGTCGATTGTTGACGTCACGTCTGCATTCAGTTGGAGTGCGGAGAAACGCTGTTGGTGATCTCTAAGTTGTCGATGTTGACGTCGCGACCCTAAAGCTAGGGATCTTCCTTTGCTTCATTTGTTGACGTTGTGTCTGCAATATTGCGACAAATGTCGAGATTGCCTCTAGGTTGTCTATGAACCATCGAGATTTGGCTTCGCTTTCTAATGGAGCCTGTTGGGAAGGTATAATTCCCTCTTTGTTTATGCCCCCGGATCGTATACAGGGATCAATGTGATCTCACCTGTAGGGCAAAAAGTTTTATTCTTTCATTATCTTTTTTATTCTTTCCGCGATGCTCTATCATTTCAGCTTTTCATATAGCGAAAATCGCGATTGCCCAATCATTTCGGCTGTTTTTCGCGGTGCCCAATCATTTCGGCTATTTATTTTTATTTTTACTCGCTGCTTTTTATTGCGAGTTGCCCAATCATTTCGGCTGTTTTTGTATGCATACATTTTTACTTGCTGATTTTGTTTGCAAGCTGCCCTATCATTTCGGCTATTTTATATGCATTTTTGGCTCACTGTTTTTTATTGCGAGTGTAGAACTTGGAATCTGGTGTCAATCTCAGTATCAGCATCGCTACAACTAGAACATTACCAGGAGCGAATCATCATTTGCCATGAAAGGACTTGGAATTTGATACCGGTTTAGGCATCAGCATCGCTACAACTGGAATATTGCCAGGAGCGAATCATCATTTGCCTCTATCGATGTCGAACAAAGATGGCTTAGTAAACAGGGTTAGGATTCTGTCGACTAAGGCTTTTGACTTCATGAGCCGTAAGGGTCTCATAAAGGTATTTCTCCCTACAAGTCGTGAGGATCTCGTAGGTGTGTTTTCTCCTTAGGGATCGTGAGGATTCCTAAGTGTATGTTCCCCTGTAAGTCGTAAGGATCTTACAAAAGGGTTTTCTCCTTATAAGTCAAGAGGACCTACAAGTGTTTGTTCACCGTATGGACATATCCCCAGTCACGGGTGGGACTTGGTTAGGAAAATGTTTATTCGCGCCCGTGGATTGTATACAAGGGTCAGTATTGAGCCGCTTGTAGGGCAATATCGAAGGTTGTGGGGGTTGCTTAAGAACAGGTTAAGGTTTCTGTAACTTAAGACTTTCAAATCTTATGAGCCGTCAGGGTCCCATAAGAGAGTTCTCCTTACGAGTCGTGAGGATCTCGCAAGTGTAATTTCTCCTTAGGAATCGTGAGGATCCCTAAGTGTGTTGCTTCCCTGTGAGTCGTAAGGATCTCACGTGGGTGGTTTCTCCTCACAAGGTCGAGAGGACCCTGTAAGTGTCTTTTAACGAGGTTGCGTCCTTTCGGGTTTTCACAACACTCGCCGGCAGCCCTGCTGTTTTTACTCACGGAGCCCTTTCGGGTTTTCATCCGTACCCATTTTCCTTATGGACATACCTTTTTTTTGTTTTTTTTAACGAGTCTGCGCCCTTTCGGGTTTTCACAAACATCGCCGGTAGTCCTGCTGTTTTTACTCACGGCGCCCTTTCGGATTTTCATCCGTGCCCATCTCGCTTGTGGACGTACCTATTTTTTTTTTACCACGTCAGCCTGAAGATGTCACGGGTTGGGAGTAGTTTAACGACGTTTCGGTCTGTATCCAGTTTTAGGACGTAGTGGTCCATTGTTAGTTTAACGATGTTTCGGTCTATTATCCAGTTTTAGGACGTAGTGGTCCGACGTCGCCGTATTTGAGGCGAATCCTAGTTTACTGACTTTTCGGTCCACTGTTAGTTTAAGGACATTTCGGTCTGTTGTTGCCGTATTTGAGGTGGATTCTTAGTTCCCGGACATTTTGGTCCAGGAGGCCTTCCCTATGAATAAGCATGATGCCTCCGGCATATCTATCTTTCTCGGAGCGTGTGGTTGTGGCGGGCTCACCTTCCAGTTTTCGGAGAAGACGAACTTGCCCTGTTGGTATTGGTCTTCAACCCAGTTTTTGAAGACGTAGCAGTTTTCGATCGGATGACCCAATACTTGGTGATAAGGGCAATAATTAGAATTGTTGACATCATTCAGTTGTAGCTGGTGTTTCGGCTTCGGTAGAGTGATAAGCCTGTTGCGCACTGCTAGTTCGAACAGCCTCTTTGTTTCATCCCGGGGAAATGAGTAAGGTCGTTTCAACTTTTCATATAGGGGTTGCCGCTTGTTGCTTTGGCGAACACCGGTCTAGGGCCACTCGGTTGTTGTTGAGCGTTGGCGATGAAGGTCGTACTTCCCTTCCCTTTATCCTTTTTGTTCGATCCCTTGTTTGCGGGTCCGAGATTCTTCCCGGGTAGCGTGCGATTGCACGGATGAATGTTCTCGCAAGTCCTCAACTCTTTCGTTTTAGAGATGGATTCCTTGAAGAGAGGGCCGAGGGCTACTTTTTCGTCGGAGTCACTCTCGAAGGTGAGAACTCGCGATCCCCCGGGATCAACCCTATGACAACTACCGGCAATTCTTTTACGCTCATCTGTCGTATTTTTCTGGTGTCTACGAGCTTCACGCTATGTCCTATTGAAGTGTTGCCTGTGAGCGACATACCCTTGCCACCAACACTTAAAGGAGTCGCGGTCTTCAGTAGGATGTGCGATCTTCTGATGATATAAGCAGAAGTTAGGATGCATGCCCGCTTCATCAAGATGTATACCACCAGGAGAATTTTCTCTGAAAGAAGGCAGCCTCATCCCCATCGATATGGCTTTGGCGAATCGTTTCCTTGTCTTGATCCTGTTTTCATTTGCGGCGGATGTACTTTGATCTGGTGGGAGTGTTTCGACCCTTTTGTCTAGTCGCCGGCATTTAGCTTTCTCGAATATGGCCATCTCGCGCTCTCGACCAGCTTTGCTTTTAAGACGGGCTTCGTTCAGGAATGCGTCAATCATTTCGTCTGATGGTCCTAGAAGTTCTGGCTCAGGATCTACCCCCGGCTTCTCTGTGTAAGGAGCTTCTTCGTCATTTATTGACGAGTGAGAGATCACATGGCAGCTTGCCACATAATCTTCAGATTCATCCGACGAGTCTTCTCCATTGTCATCATCTCCGTCCTCAAGGACGTGGCTGAGAAATTCTTGGAGTGTGACTGGGGTTCGCGCCTTCTGATTATATTCTTCCAACGCGTCAATCTGTTTTTGCATGTCCGTAGGCTTGTCACCAGGCTGCACGGGCTTTTTGGTCTTCTTCTTCTTCTTCGAAGACTTTGATGGCTGGGTATGAGCGCTAGGGCCTTCACCATCGATCATTGGAGTTGGGCGTGGCTTCAGCATCCCTTAGACGATCTGGGGTTCTAGCGAGTTCTTCCATCCGATCACCGGGCATGTCTGGAGATCATTCAGCATCCTTTTGGTTTTGGCTGACAGCACGACCTCCCACGGAGCTTTTTTAACAAAAGAACAAGTTGCCCCCGGTGTGTCCGTCTTTTTCGGAGTGTGTGGCTACGGTGGGTTTACCTTCCACTTCTTGGACAGCGCAAACTTGCCTTGTAAGTATTGATCCTCAATCCATCCCTTAAAGACGAAGCAATTTTCGATTGGATGGCTTACCGCTTGGTGGTAAGGGCAATAATTGAGATCGTTGACATCGCCTGGCTGCAACGAACGTTTTAGACTCGGCAGATTGATGAGTCTGTTGCGCACGGCCAGCTCGAACAGTCTCCTCGTTTTATCCAGAGGAAACGAGTAAGGACATCCTAGTCTCTCCTCGAGGGATGGGCGTAGACGCACGTTGCTTTGGCGAACAACCGGCTTTGAATTGCTCGGCCGTTGTTAAGTATTGGCGACGACGATCGCTTTCCCTTTTCCTTTCTCATTTCGAGAGTCTGGATTTGGAAGAGACGGTTTATGTCCCATCTGATCCATTTGGGCTAACTTGTCGATCAAGGCCTGGAAAGTAGTTGGCTTGAAGAACATCATGAACTGTGAGATGGTCACTTGCGGATCGAGAGTGCCCACGAACATGCTTACCGCAGGTGCTTCTTCGATCCGTTGTTCGCATTTCGACCATAGATTCCGCCATCGTGTTGCGTACTGAACCCACGTTTCGCCTGGCCTTATCCTGGTGTTTATTAGTGCTGTTATCGGGGTGCGCTCGCTGGCACTTGCAAATCTTTGTGTAAACAGTAGCTCCATCTCCGCAAATGTCTTAGCCTGAGATTTTCCTCCGAATGGCGGTGCGACGCCGAGAAATTCACGATTGTATACAAGGACCTAAGAAATTCACGATTGTCCCACTGGGCGTGCCAGAATCTGTTCCCCTCCGAACGGCGGCGCGACGCATGGTCGTCTCGCCTGAGGTTCGGGGCAGATGCTAATTGGTGCTATCCGTCTACCTCTCCGAAGATGCCAAGTTGATTTATGGCACCGTATATCGAAGGTTTAAACGGATGCGTCCGATGTAGCAGACTTTGTCAGATTCCCCCTCGCTTGAGGGATTTTTGATTGTGGGGACGCTCTTCCTTGCAGGCGCAAGCCCCTGCAGTTAATTACGCTACCGCATCGCGGTAACCACTTTCTCCTTCTCCAAATGGTCACTTCGTGTCGTGTGTGTTTATTTTATGTTTGGTTGCCCGTGCATTGTATACGGAGACTGAGTTATGTCGTCGCCCGTAGGGCGTGGACTAGTCCAAATCCGTATTATCTTAGATTTGGGTTTGGGGGTTTGGGTTTAAGGATACGTTGGCCTCATTGGAGACTAAGATCGACTTAAACGTTTGTTAAGGACACGTTAGTCTAGTTTTTAGACTAAGATCGACTTAACGGGATCGTTTAGATCCAACAATAGAGCCATTAAGGGAGCCCTGTTGTTTAGTTTAGTGACGTTGTGGTCAATAGGTAGTTTAAGGACGTTGCGGTCCATAGGTAGTTTAAGGACATTGCGGTCCATTGTTAGTTTTAAGACGTTGCGGTCAAGGTTAAGAACCTCATAGTCCGTGGATTTAAGGACTCCACAGTCCAAAGTTAGTTTTAAGACATCTCGGTCAAGGTTAAGGACGTCATAGTCCATGGATTTAAGGACTCCACAGTCCAAAGTTAGTTTTAAGACATCTCGGTCAAGGTTAAGGACCTCATAGTCCATGGATTTAAGGACTCCACAGTCCAAAGTTAGTTTTAAGACATCTCGGTCAAGGTTAAGGACCTCATAGTCCATGAGTTTAAGGACCCCACAGTCCGTATCAATATGTGGTCATCGGGACCCGTCACCTCTTTGAAGACGTTGAGGAATTACAACGCCGAGTATCAAAGGAGTGAAGAGATGTACCCTTAAACCGAGGTAGATTAAATAATCTTTGACCTAATTTGGAACCAAGACCAATTAATTATATTATGAGCCCATTGGCTTAGTTGAATTTGAATTGAGGACTTATGGCCAGCTTGGGCTAAGTCCAATCATATTTAGGATATTGGCCATCTGTTGGTCCATTAGAGGATAGGCTTTGCCTCTAGACACTTAGCCAATTGGGCTAAAATTAGTGTTAAACACCAGCAACAGGGGGTTCAAATTAGTGTTAAACACTCAAACAAATCGGTGTTAAACACTGGCAACAGAGATCTCAAATTAGTGTCAAACACTAAGATAATCAGTATTAAACACTGGTGACAGAGATTTTAATTTAGTGTCGAACACTAAGAAAATTAATGTTAAACTCTGTTAACAGAGATTTAATTTAGTGTTAAACACTAAGAAATTCGGTGTTAAACACTGCAAGAAAGGCTCTTTGATTAGTGTTGAATACTAAGGTAAAACAGTGTTAAACACTAGATTCAGAGGGTCCAATTTAGCATTAAGCACTAAGGTAAGAGGGGTCACATGGTAGCACGTGAGGGCGCCCTCCCCTTTATTTGTTCTGCCGAGAGCGGTGAATTCTTTGGAGCATCACGTGCTGTCACGTGATGGGCATTTAAATGCTTGTATGTTAAAGCTTCTGCCAAGGGTCACGTGGGTCACGTGAGGCATTGCCTCAAAGGCCCTTCTCTGTGGATTTTTTCGGGGGTCATGTGGTACCACGTGACCCTGCCTCTTTGTATGTTTTTTAAAAGATCTGTTAATCTCTTTAAGAATTAAATTCTTCGCAGGGTTGAGCCCTAACAATAAACTTTAGAGAAATTAAATTCCTATTTCCTTCTGAAGATTTATATTCTGGGATAGAGTTGAACTCTGAATTTTCTGTAGGAATTAAATTCCTCATATATGTGAAGAATTGAGTTCTGTCATAGGGTTAAACCTTGATAATAACTTTAAAAGAACTAAATTCCCTCTTTCTTTAGAGAATTACTCTTAGATAGGGTTGAACCCTAATTTATATTCTGAGGGATTAGATTCTGTCATAGGGTGAAACCCTAATTTGTTCTTTCTTAAGGGAATTAAATTCCTGTTATTTTGACAGAACTAAGTTCTTAATTAGGGTTAAACCCTGATTCTGTTCATTCTGAAGGAATTAAATTCCTATAACATAGGGTCAAACCCTAATTTTATCTTAAAGGAATTAAATTCCTATAATTTTGTGAGAATTAAATTCTTAAACTTCCATTCCCTCTCTATGCTTTGGATCTGCATGGCAGGATCTCAACCCAATGAGAATTAAATTCTCAATTTAAGGGGAGATGTGCACTTTGCAGATCCTCCACTAAAGAGAGAACTATGTTCTTCTTTTTAAGAGTTAAACTCTTTTGAGAATTAAATTCTCTTTTAAGGGCTTTCCCTTTCTTACCTAGGATTTTCTTCTGCAGAAGATCGAATTCTTCCAGAGTCTCAAGGCTCTATCTTTCTCTTTTTCTATGTATCGATCTCTGTATCTCTCTATATGTGTGTCTCTTGGCTTCTATTTATAGGAGAAGAAGCAGAATCAATTAGTTTTGATAAATCTTTCATTGAGAGATTTGATTTGTATTCACCATTCGTTTGGACCTTTGGATTACTAGGTGAATTTTATTCACCATTGGATTTTAAATCCAAAGATTTTCCTTTGTTATTTCGATTAGATTTTAAGGGAAAATCTTTCCAAGTTCAAGATTTTTCCATAGATAGGTGATATTTAATCACCTTTAAATCTTTAGTCCAATCGGTTCCAAATAATCATTTTCCTTTGGAAAGATTTGAATGATCTCTTCAGAATTTAATTCTGTTAAATAAATAGGCTTTGAAAGCCGGTCACGTGTGGCCACGTGACCCTTGGTCACGTGTAGGCACATGACCCCTGGTCACGTGTAAGCACGTGACCCCCTGGAACGAGCTTTCTTCTTCTTTTTTGTGCTCTATCTTCTGGCCGCTGCTTAGCCGTCACGTGCCACCACGTGACCCCTGGTCACGTGTGAGTACGTGACCCTCGTCTGGAGCCTTTTTCTTGATTTAATCAGAGAATGAGTCCGCTGCTTTCAAATGTCACGTGCCAACACGTGACTGCTGGTCACGTGCTAGCACGTGATGCCTCCTTCGTAAGCTTTCCTGATTTTAAATCAGGAAACAACCCTCACGGCTTATAGGATTCAAAAGCCTTAAGCTACAGAGATCTGAACCTGTTCTTAAGCCGTCATACATCGCAATATGACCCTACAAGTGATTCAATATTGACCCTTGTATACAATCCATGGGCATAAACAAATATCTCCCCAACAGAGTCCCACCAGCAACGAGGGATATTCTCATGTGGTGAACAACACTTGTAAGTCCTCTTGACTTATAAGGAGAAAACACTCTAGGGAGATCCTTACAACTCTCAAGAGAAAGCACACTTAGGGGTCCTCACGACCCCTAAGGAGAAAACGCGCCAACGAGATCCTCACGACTCGTAGGGACAAATACCTTTATGAGACTCTTACGGCTCATGAAGTCAAAAGCCTTAGTCGACAGGACCTTAACCGTGTTTACTAAGCCACCTTTGTTCAAGCCGACAAAGGCAAATGATGATTCGCTCCTGGCAATACCCCAGTTGTAGCGATACCGATGCCTAAATCGGTATTAGATTCCTAGTTCCATACTTGTGGCAAAAATTCAGCAAGCCATAAATGCATATGAAATAGCCGAAATGATAAGGCAACTTGCAACAAAATCAGCAAGTATAATATATGCATACAAAACAGCCGAAATGATTGGGTAACTCACAATAAAAAACAGCGAGTAAAAAGGAAAAAATGGCCGAAATGATTGGGCACCGCGAAAAATATCCGAAATGATTGGGCAATCGCGAACTTTGCGATATAAAAGCTGAAATGATAGAGCATCACGAAAAGAAATAAAA
Organism: Agapanthus africanus; assembly: GCA_030015575.1. Taxonomy (NCBI): domain Eukaryota; kingdom Viridiplantae; phylum Streptophyta; class Magnoliopsida; order Asparagales; family Amaryllidaceae; genus Agapanthus; species Agapanthus africanus. The sequence goes on along the minus strand of CM057340.1, from coordinate 805,999,049 downwards.
AAAATGATGAAAGAATGAAACTTACGCCCTACAAGTAAGTCAATACTGACCCCTGTATACAATCCATGTGCATAAACAAAATGGAACCACATTTCCCCACTAGACTCTGTTAAAGGGAGAGTCAGGTCTCAACGGCAATATCTGCATCCCAGAAGACCAGCAACGGCGTTCCTCCTCATGCCAGTAGGACACGGACGTGACACTACCAATCGGAGCCACGGAAAAGTCCCCAGTTCCAAGACTCTACGGTTCACAGATAACCTAGAGTCGACTCTTGACCTCCCTTTCATCAAGCAACGTTTCGACACGGATACATGTCAACTCTTGACCTTCAGGTCGTCAAGCAACGCTTCGACACGGATACATGTCAACCCTTGACCTCCCTATCGTAAAGCAACACTTTGACTGGGATACATGTCAAACCCTTGACCTCCTTGTCGTCAAGCAACGCTTCGACTCGGATACATGTCAAACCCTGACCTCCCTATTGTAAAGAAATGCTTCGACTCGAATACATGTCAAACCCTTGAACTCCTTGTCGTCAAGTAATGATTCGACATGGATACATGTCAACCCCTGACCTCCCTGTCGTCAAGCAACGCTTCGACACAGATACATGTCAACCCCAGACCTCCCTGTCGTCAAGAAACGCTTCGACTCGGATACATGTCAACCCCTGACCTCCCTATCGTAAAGCAATGCTTCGACTCGGATACATGTCAACCCCTGACCTCCCTGTCGTCAAGCAACGCTTCGACTCGGATACATGTCAACTCCTGACCTCCCTGTCGTCAAGCAACACTTCGACTCGGATACATGTCAACACCCTGACCTCCCTGTTGTCAAGCAACGCTTTGACTCGGATACATGTCAACCCCTGACCTCCCTGTCGTAAAGCAACGCTTTGACTCGGATACATGTCAACCCTTGACCTCCTTGTCCTCAAGCAACGCTTCGACTTAGATACATGTCAAACCCTGACCTCCCTGTCGTAAAGCAATGCTTCGACTCGGATACATGTCAAACCCTTGACCTCCTTATCGTCAAGCAACGCTTCGACTCGGATACATGTCAACCCTTGACCTCCCCGTCGGAGCAATGCTTCGATTTGGGAACAAGTCAACTCACCAATCACTTACGAGTCCTCTCGACTTGTAAGGGAGAAAATTCTCTTGCGAGATCCTTACGACTCTCAAAAGAAAGCGCACTTAGGAATCCTCACTACTCCTAAGGAGAAAATGCACCTGCGAGATCCTCATGACTCGTAGGGAGAAAATTCTTTATGAGACCATCACGGCTCATAAAGTTGGAAAGTCTTAGGTGACAGATCCTAACCCCGCCTCCTAAGCCATCAATACCCTACAGGCCACACTCGTTGAAGTAACATACCAACAACACAGCAGAGAAAAGAAAGTGATTGTCGGAGATAAAAAAAAATGTGTCCTTTATTCATGAATTCAATTGAATACAAGATACATCATATAAAAGAAAATGGAATGAATACATATTATTCATAAATTACAATCGATACAAAGACGATTATTGAGAAGGATGCGATTTTAACAAATCAGCAAACTGCTCGCGCACTCCTTTCAGCTCCTTCTCATGATCAGCCGCTGCGGCCAGCTCCGCTTCGACTCGAGCCCGTTGCTGCAAACAGGATGAAGTTTATCATCGATTTCCTGCTGAGCTGCCTCACGACTCTGCACATCCCGCTCTGTTAGGTCGAGCTTCTGCCTCAGCGTTAGCCCGTCAGAAATACATCGTAGGAAACCCTCAAAGATAGCTTTCAGCTGTGCAGCATTTGCTTCAACCTGGGCGCGCAGCCTGGAAGATTCGCCTGAAGCCTCCTCGCGTTCCTTCCGCCTCAAGGCCGCCTCTTGTTCGAAATGGCAGAGGAAGGGAATGCTCTGCTCAACCCATGCAGTCCGCTGGGAGTTCAAAGCCAACACTTCTGAAGAAGGACGCTTGAGCTCAATCTTATGAAGACAGGCCTCGATCTGTCTGCAGTAATTAACCCAAAATTCGACGACGCCTTCGCTATGGAAGTGCACAAGCGTCGCCAACATCGGATTAACCTCAGCAGCAAAATCTGCAGCGAATGCAGGGGCCACCGCGTCAAGCTCGTCGATGGATTCACTCAACATGCGTAGGCTGGTCACAACGCTCTTAGAAGATGGGCGTCTAGAAAAGGGCCTGTTCCCTGATTAAAAATCAGGAGAAGCTTCAGAAGAGGCATCACGTGCTCACACTTGACCAGTTGTCACGTGTTGGCATGTGACGCCTAAAGCAGCGGCAAAAGGCACATTCATTCCCTGATTAAAAATCAAGAAAATGCTCCAGAACAGGTATCACGTGCTCACACGTGACCGGTGGTCACGTGTTGGCACGTGATGGTTAAGCAGCGGCCAGAGAACAGAGCGCAGAAGAAGAGAAACCCATTCCAGGGGTCACGTGCCTACACGTGACCAGGGGTCACGTGGCCACACGTGACCGGCTTTAAGCGCCTTATTCTTTAACAGAATTAAATTCTGAGGATAAATCCTTCAAATCTTTCCAAAATAAAGAAGGATTATCTAAAACTGTTGGATTAAAAATCTAAAGGTGATTAAATATCACCAATTTATGGTAAAATCTTGGACTTGGAAAGATTTCCCCCTAAATCCAACCGGAATAACAAAGAGATATCTTTGGATTTAAAATCCAATAGTGAATAAAATTCACCTAACAATCTAAAGGCCCAGATTAACGATAAATATAAATCAAATCTCTCAATACACAAATCAAATCTCTCAATGAGAGATTTACTAAACAGATTAATTCTTTTCCTTCTCCTATAAATAGGAGCCAAGAAAAGAAGAAAGGGACCTTTTTTTAGACCTTTGGACCCCTTTCTTTTGATACACAGAGAGAGGGATATAGAGCCTTTGATTCTCTGCAAAAGGAAAAACTTAGGTAAGAAAAGAAAAGGGAGGCTTCAAAAGAGAATTTAATTCTCAAAAGAGTTTAACTCTTATATAAAGAAAAGAACTTAGTTCTTCCTCTGGTGGAGGATCTGCAAAGTGCACATCTCCCCATGAATTGAGAATTTAATTCTCATTGGGTTGAGATCCTGCCATGCAGATCAAAAACACAGAGGAGGAACTGAGTTTTGAGAATTTAATTCTCACAAAATGATAAGAATTCAATTCCTTTGAGATAAAATTAGGGTTTAACCCTATGTTATAGGAATTTAATTCCTTCAAAATGAACAGAACTAGGGTTTAACCCTAATTGAGAACATAATTCTCTCAAAATCACAGGAACTTAATTCCCTTAAGAAAAGAAATTAGGGTTTAACCCTATTTAAGAATATAATTCTTCAAAAGAAAACAGGAATTTAATTCCTCTAAAGTTTGTTGTTAAGGTTTAACCCTATGAAGAATTTAATTCTTAAAAGATGAACAGATCTTTAAAACATGCAATGAACCAGAATCACGTGCTACCACGTGACCCCTGCAAAGATCCACAGAAAAGAACTTTGAAGCAACACCTCACGTGTTACCACGTGACTCCTGCAAAGATCTGTAAAAGAGAACTTTGAGGCAATGCCTCACGTGCCCCACGTGATCTCTAAAGCACACAGAGAAAAAGGCAAAAGAAACAGAAAAGAGCTCTAGGGCGCCCTCACGTGTCAACACGTGACCCCTAATGAACATTCTAACAGATCAAAGCGTGAGCCCCCATCATATGCCCACACGTGATGGCTTTCATAATTAAAAGTGTTAAACACTTATCTGTAGAGCAAAATAGAGGGAAGCAGGGCACTCTCACGTGCTACCACCTGACCCTTCTCTCCTTAATGTTTAACACTAGTCTGAAGATTTTGTCCCCAGTGTTTAACACTGATTTTCTTAGTGTTTAACACTAATTTGAAAGCTCTGTTCCCAGTGTTCAACACTGATTATCTTTTAGTGTCTAACACTAACTTGTTAATCTTATTCCCAGTGTTCAACATTGTTGGTCTCTAGTGTTTGACACTAGCTTTAGCCCAATTGGCTAAGTTTCCAGAGGCAAAGCCTCTCCTTCAATGAACCAACAGAGGGCCAATGTCCCAAACATGATTGGACTTAGCCCAAGCTGGACATAAGTCCTCAATTCAAACTTAATTGGGCCAATGGGCTCATGATGTAATAATTGATCTTAGTTTCCAAATTGGACCACAGATCACTTAATCCACCTTGGTTTAAGGGTACATCTCTTCACTCCTTTGATACTTGGCGTTGTAATTCTTCAACGTCTTCAAAGAGGTGACGGGTCCCGATGACCACACATTGATACGGACTGTGGGGTCCTTAAACTCATGAATTTTGAGGTCCTTAAACTTGACCGTGATGTCTTAAAACTAACGTCGGACTGTGGGGTCCTTAAACCCATCGACTATGAGGTCCTTAACCTTGACCGGAATGTCTTAAAACTAACAACGGACTATGACGTCCTTAACCTTGACCGTGATGTCTTAAAACTAACATAGGACTGTGGAGTCCTTAAATCCACGGACTATGATGTCCTTAACCTTGACCGCAACGTCTTAAAACTAACATTGGACCGCAATGTCCTTAAACTACCTATTGACCGCAATGTCACTAAACTAAACAACAGAGCTCTCTTAATCGCTCTCTTGTCGGATCTAAACGATCCCGTTAAGTTGATCTTAGTCTAAAACTAGACTAACGTATCCTTAACAAACGTTTAAGTCGATCTTAGTCTCAAGCGAGACTAACGTATCCTTAAACACAAACCCCAAACCCAAATCTAAGATAATACGGATTTGGACTAGTCCACGCCCTACGGGCGACGACATAACTCAGTCTCCGTATACAATCCACGGGCAACCGAACACGAAACAAACACACACGACACGAAGTGATCATCTGGAGAAGGAGAAAGTTGTTACCGCAATGCGGTAGCGTAATTAACTGCAGGGGCTTGCGCCTGTAGGGAAGAGCGTCCCCACAATCAAAAACCCCTCAAGCGAGGGGGAATCTGACGAAGTCTGCTACATCGTACGCATCCGTTTAAACCTTCGATACACGGTGCCATAAATCAACTTGGCATCTTCGGAGAGGTAGACGGAAAGCACCAATTAGCATCTGCTCCAAATCTCAGGCAAGACGTCCCTGTCTTGGCCGTCTTTCGGAGGGGAACAGATTCTGGCACGCCCTGTGGGACCTTTTCCTCTTTCCACTCCACACTTAGTGTGTCGTGATTCGCGAACCAATCACGGTTCGCTAATGGTTGCCCTTGGGGTTCGAAGTACTGAGATTTGGTGTTTCGTTTGCTGCTGAAAGCAAAAGGATCAATGGCTGGCAACTGCTCAAGCTGCTCCAACTGCAAATGCAACCGACGCTCCGCCTCACCTCGAGCTGTAACCAATGGACCGTAGGCTGCTTCCCTATTTACTATGCTTGTGGAATAAGTAACTCAGGCTACCACCGGTCTGTTCTTTAGGACCATGCTCCCGCCGGTGAATGTTAACATACCAGTGCCCGTACCGGAAGCTTCAAAGAAGTCGGTCTTTGATCGACTTGCTACTCCTATGGCCCCTCTCAACGGATCGCCCAACTCCTCGGTCTTCACCAGACTGAGCCTGAACTCCAAAAGGCCCGCCAAAAAGCCCATAGTACCTGAGAAGGCCATCCCGAAGAAGACAGCTGCCCCTGAAGTCGTCAAGGCGGCTTCTCCTCCCAGAGGGTCGGTCTTTGCGAGACTGAATGTGCCTACTCTTGCTCCCGCTCAGAAATTCGTTTTTGACCGGTTGGACACAACTTCTCAACGGGCGTCAGTCTCCGAGAGGCTGACACCGGAAACAGCCCCTCACCTGAACAGGGGGCAAAACACTCCCGTCACTGAACCAATATCGACAACTCGTCTCGCCCGACGTCGCCACTGGCGCCGGATAAGGAAGACTGGGGGCAACTCCCCCTCCGGACTAACTCCACCAGCTCCAACGGTGGAAATTGAGGCTGCTGTTCCAACCGGGAATAGCTTCGAGCTGCTAAACAGGGTACGCAGAAATTCGCCAACTGTAGTTCTCAAAAGATCCCCTCCGCCTGCAGAGAATGTTATAGAAACAAAGCTGGAGAAGCCTCCTCAACGGCTGTCCTCCAAAATTTATAAACTCTGGCGGAAGGTTCAAGACTCGGTAATTGACCAAGATCACTCTCGTCAACAGAAAAGGGCGAAGGTGCAGGAAGAAAAGAACCGTCGTGTCAAACAACAAAGGATGACAGCCACTTGGGTGCCTGCTGCAACGTCTCCCTCCACGTCGACTACTCAAAAGAGAAGAAGGCCGGGTAGAGTCCCCACTCCTGCAGCAAATGTCAAGGACAATAAGCCTAAACGCCCTAAGTCTGGGGGCATGAGGGTGCATACGGTATACATGGCGCTGGGAAAAGAGGACAGCCGTGCATCCACGGGTCATAGACCGCTTACACGGTCAGTGAACAAAGCTCAGGAGCAACAGCAGAAGCTCCAAGAAATGATGAACGCGATGGCCGCACTCACCGGGCCGAAAGAAAGCCCCGAAGCGTCATCTGATCAACGCCAGGAGCAAGAAACTGACGCTGAATTCCTTCGCAGGATATTGGAGAAGAAGGATAAAGAGGCTGCCGAACAAGCAGCCAATATACAGCGAATGGACCTCCTGTTCCAGGACATGGTGGGAATGATGATCCAACAAGATTCTCATGCCGAAGGTCCTCCAATCGTTCTTGAAGACGACAGGGGAGAAACGTCAAATCCTCCACCCGCTCTGTCAACAGCCAAAGAGGAGACAATCTCCAATGCTGACCTAGACGAATATATAGCTCAGCAGATACGGGTTCACCAGGCGACTGAGGCAGCTGGTCAAGTTGTCAGAACAGGACGACCATATCCGAGCTGGTATGACCAGATCAAGTACCCGCCGGGCTATACAATACCAAAATTTCATGTCTATAAGGGGACAGGCAATCCCCACCAGCATGTTGCCCAGTTCAAGGCGTTTTGCGGCAACACCGGCGGCGATGATAAGCTCCTGCTCCGCCAGTTCGTCGGCAGCTTGTCGGAGACGGCGTTCGAATGTTACTCTGAACTCCCGAACGATTCCGTCAAGACGTTCGCTGAAATGGAGTTGCTATTCACTCAGCGATTCGCAAGCGCCAGCGAACGCACCCAGATAATGGCGTTGATTAATGCCAGGGTGAAACCAGGCGAGACGTTGGTCCAGTACGCTATACGCTGGTGAAACTTGTGGTCGAAATGCGAACAACGCATTGAGGAAGCACCCGCGGTAGGCATGTTCGTGGGTACCCTGGATCCCCATGCAACTATCTCACAGTTCATGATGTTCTTCAAGCCGACCACGTTCCAGGCTTTGATCGACAAGTTGGCCCAGATGGACCAGATGGGTCACAGACCGTCTCCCCCGAAGCCAGAACCTCGGAATGACAAGGGTAAAGGGAAGGCAACCTTCGTTGTGAACGCTCAGCAGCAACCCAGTGCCCCAAAGCTGGCGGATCAACTGGAAGAAAGAAGACGGTGTTATAATGAGAAAATGAAGCGCCCCTACTCATTCTCGCGGGATAAGACGAAGAGGCTATTCGATCTGGCAATACGCAACAGGCTTATCAACTTGCCAAACCCAAGGCAACCGTCGCAACCCAGTGAGGTGAATAACCCCAACTACTGCCCTTACCATCAAACGGTAAGCCATCCGATTGAGGATTGCTTCATCTTCAAAGGATGGATTGAAGATCAATACCTACTGGGCAAGTTTGCGCTGTCGGAGAAATGGAAGGTGAACCCGCCACAACCTCACATTGCCAAGAAGACGGACACACCCGGGAAACTTATTCTTTCATTGAAGAAGCTCCATGGGAAATCGTGTTTTCAGCAAAAACCAAGAAGATGCTGAACGATCTTAAAACATGCCCGGCGATCAGGTGGAAGAACCCGCTGGAACCCCAGATCATTGAAGGGATGCTGAAGCCGCGCCCAACTCCGAAGATCAGTGGTGATGGCCCGAGCACTCACAACCAGCCGTCGAAATCTTCAAAGAAGAAGACGAAGAAATCTAAGAAGCCCGTGAAGCCTGGTGACAAGCGCACGGACTTACAGAAGCAGATCGACGCGCTGGAAGAGTACAATCAAAAGGCATGGACTCCCATCACACTCCAAGAGTTCCTCAACCATGTCTTTCAAGAGGAAGATGAGGGGGAGAGTTCGTCAGATGAATCCGAGGGATACATGGCGAGTTGTAATATGATCTCCCACTCGTTTACGGACGATGAAAAAACTCCTGGCACTAAGAAACTGGGGGCAAATCCTGAACCAGAGCTTGTGTGACCGACAGACGAAATGATCGACGCCTTTCTAGAAGAAATTCGTCTGAAAAGTAAAGCCGACCAGGAGCATGAGATAGCCACATTAGAAAGAGCAAAACGCAGGCGATTAAATGAAAGAGTCGGAGCACTCCCTCCAGATCGAAAGGCACCCGACGTGGATAAAAACATTTTCAAGACGAGGAAAAGGTTTGCCAAAGCCATGTCAATGGGAATGAAGCTACCACCCTCGGAAGAAAACACGCTCAATGGGGTGGAAAGGCACCCTAATTACTGCTCATATCATCGGAAGATTTCACACCCCACTGAGGAGTGCGACGCTTTTAAGATATGGTGGCAGGGATATATTGCTCATCGGCAACATTTTAAGCGGATGAAACGCAGAACTCGTCGGGAGCAGAGAAGTACGACCGAAGGACACAAAAGAACTACCGGAAACTGTTACATGGTCAACACCGGAGGATCACAAGTTCTCACCTTTGGGAGCGACTCCGATGAGGAAATGGCTCTGGGCCCACTCTTTAAAGAATCCGTCTTAGGGAAAGAAGACGAACCATAGGCCTGCGAAAACATTCAGCTGCGCAATCGCACGCTTCCGGAAAAGAATCTCGGACCCGCAACTAGAAAAGATAAAGGAAAGGAAAAGGTCGCTGAGGATATCACCTTAGATGACCAAGTTATGAAAGAGCTGACTGCCAAGGACCCGCCTAAGAAGAGTAAGGTGGACTACAACATCCTAGCGCACCTGAGGAAGCTACCCTCGCAGCTCAGCATTCTCGACGCCCACCTGTTATCAAAGGAAGCAAGAGATTCATTAATCAAGGCGCTACAAGAGGCCGAGCAATTCCAAGCCTTCCTCGCCGAAGAAAAGATGAAGGATGAACTGGAAGAAGTACACACGGGAGATATCACTTTCGGTGACGAAGACCTCCTCCTCGAGACGTGCGACCACAACCGTCCCCTATATGTCTCTGAATACCGCCATGATATCAAGATAGGCAAAATCCTGATGGATAATGGGTCCTCCGTCAATCTCTTTAATGTACGGGTGTTGAAGAAAATCTGCATGAGCGTTCAGCACCTCGCTCGGGACAATATTACCATCTTCGGTTTCGACTCCCAATCATCACAAACTCTTGGATCTGTGATATTAACGCTAAGCTTTGGGCTACTCATCACGGACATTAAGTTTCACGTCATAGACGCCAAGACATGCTACAACGCCTTGCTCGGTCGTCCTTGGTTACACGAGTACAACATCATCCCTTCTACGCAACATCAGTGTATGAAGTATTTCAAGGATGGTCTCGAGTACACCGTGACAGGCGAGCTGAACACATTCTCCGTGAAAGAAGTCCGCAAATACGAAGATGCAAAGTACTTTTTGCCAGATTTCGAGGATACAGAGAGATGTCGCAAACCGGAGAACAAAGCCGCTGCCACTATTCCTATTTTCGGGAGTGATACCGAAGAAGACGAAGAGATAGTTTACTCTGGGCCGTCTCGACGCAACGACCCGGGACCGTCCTCTCCCATACTGATCTTCGAAAGCGATTCGGAGGATGAGGTTAATGCTGTGTTCTCCAGTCGGCCGCCAATACAAGAATTCCCTGGTGATGATCGGAGTTTGCAAATCACCATGATTCCGCGGGAGCACTACAAAGATCTTGACGCGCTTGAAGCTCACAACGTGCAAGACCTGCAGATGTTTTACGTCCCTCCCAAGCGAAAAGGCGAAAAGGCTATCCTATTCTATCGATCCTCGAAAACAAGAGTGGAGAAAGAGATCTGGCATAGCGCGGATTCTACACTTGACAAGCTTCAACCCATCCGTCTGCCCAGATATTACACAAATGGATTGAAAAGGCTATTGAAGCGCCAAGGGGTACCTTTAAAACAGACTACTCGACAAGTTCGATTCTATAACAGGATTTGGGATGTCCCTGGGACTCAGCGCAAATTGCCCAACGGGAGAATGGAAACGCTTGGGCTTGGATGCGTGAGAGCCGAGAAACGGGAACGAGTCCACGGTAGCTACGCCATATATAACTTCGATGAAGAAGAGGACGCCCTGTCGGGAAACGCCGACCCCTTATCAAAACTAGATCCCGCAATCAAAGTGTCGAGTCCGTCATTTGAAGAGCGAATAGACAAGCTTATCAGGAGAGCGGGTCAAAAGGCTCGAGACGACCATAACCGCGAGATGGCCATCTACGAGAAAGCTAGGATGCAACGCCTTCTTCAACAGGCTGCCAAAGACGAAGATGCTCCTCCCTGTCAACCCGTTGCGCAAAAAGCCCAAAGCAGAGGCAGAAGTAAGTCAAAAAGCGGAAAAGGGGGTCGACAACGACAACGCAAGATCAAAGAGTCATGTGATAGAGTATTGCGCGGTCCGGATTTGTCCCTCATGAAGAAGATGAGTCGAGCGTATTCTTTCCCTCAAGACAAGACGAAGAAGATACTTGACCTCGCTATAAAACATCAAATGATCACACTTCCGGAGTCCAAACACCCCGAGCAAGCTAACGAGGTCTCTCATCTGGGCTATTGCTCTTATCACCGAGCCATAGGACACCCTATCGAAGACTGCTTCACCTTCAAGAACTGGGTCGAAGACCAATACCAGCAAGGCAGATTTGCTCTATCCGGCAGCTGGAGGGTAACGCCGCCACAAAAGCACAACCCAAAGCCACAAGAGCGGAACCAGATCCGCATCGGTCTTGGAAGCGAGCTCATACCTGTCATATGATAACGACATTAAAAGAAGAGCCCGAGGACATGAATGACCTTCCCTGGTGCTTTGAAAACAGCAATGACGACGAGCTAATCTCAGAACTTCCGCCAGCGCCAAAAGAGCTGGAAGATGGCATACATGCTACTGCAGATAACCTCAGGAAAATTGAGCTAGGAACGACGAACGACCCGCGACCGACATTCGTCAGCGAGTTGCTATCTGAAGAAAGGGCGGCTACGTTAAAAGACGTGCTTATGCAGCATAGAGATTGCTTCGCATGGAACTATTCTGAAATGCCAGGACTAGATCCAGAAATAGCTGTCCATAAATTGGCAATATCCCCGGACGTCAAGCCAGTCAAACAAGCGCTGAGAAGAATGCGGCTCGAGCTTGAGATGAGCATTAATGCCGAAGTCAAGAAGCTAATCGACTCTGGGTTTATCCAGGAAGTTCAGTATCCCGATTGGATCGCCAAAATCGTCCCAGTAATGAAGAAAAATGGGACAGTGCGCATATGCGTGGACTTCCGGGATCTCAATAGAGCTTGCCCGAAGGACGATTTCCCAGTACCGGTAACCGAGCTGATGATAGATAACACGTCCACTCACGAGGTTTTCTCTTTCATGGACGGCTCATCAGGGTATAATCAGATAAAGATGCATCCCGAAGACCAGAAGCATACCTCTTTTCGGACCCCTCTGGGAATATTCTGCTACAAGGTGATGCCCTTCGGTCTAAAGAACGCCGGTGCCACCTATCAAAGGGCCATGACAAAGATCTTCGATGACCTCATACATGAAATCGTCGAATGCTATATCGACGACCTCATCATGAAAAGCAAATCATACAAGGAACATCTCGAGCATCTGAAGACCGTATTTCAACGCCTTCGGCAATACAACTTGAAGATGAACCCCCTCAAATGCGCGTTCGGGGTATCCTCAGGCAAGTTCCTAGGGTTCATTGTCCGGCACCGGGGTATCGAGATAGATCCGTCGAAGATCAAGGCGATCATGGAAATGCCACCGCCAAGGACTCTCAAACAATTGCGGTCTCTCCAGGGAAAGCTCGCATGCATCCGGTGATTTATAGCCAACCTTTCAGGTAAGTGCCGCCCTTACAGTCACCTGATGAAGAAGGGAACCCCATTCGTCTGGGACCAAAAATGCCAAAGCGCGCTAGACGAGATCAAGCAATACCTGCAGAACCCGCAGTGTTGGCTGCTCCGGTCAAGGGAAAGCCCCTCATTCTTTATAAAACCGCCCTTGAAAGTTCCTTAGGCGCATTATGGGCTTAAGAGAACGATCAAGGGAAAGAAAGAGCACTCTACTACTTAAGTCGAGTTCTACTGGGGGCAAAAGGCAACTACTCCCCCATTGAAAAACACGGCCTGGCGTTGATCTTCGCGATAACGAAACTCCGGCACTACACGTTGGCGCATGAAGTTCGTCTCATTTCGAAGGTGAACCCCCTTAAGTATTTAATGTCGAAGGCCATACTGACTGGTCGACTCGCTAAATGGGCCTTGCTCTTGATGGAGTTCTCGATAACTTATCAACCTCTTAAAGCAGTGAAAGGCCAGGCCATCGCCGACTTCCTCGCTGAACATCCGATACCGGCCGATTCCCCTCTGAATTGCGAACTGCCAGACGAACACGCGTTTGATGCGATCGACGGTGGTAATATCCGATGGGAGCTTTATTTCGATGGAGCATCTTCCGTGAAGAAGCGCAAACAAAGCACCCCTATAATCAAATCAGGGGTGGGTCTCATCTTCGTAACTCCACAGGGAAGGATAATACGCTTTGCTTTCTCCTTGACAGAGCCGAGAACGAACAACGAGGCTGAATACGAAGCTTTGATAGCAGGCCTCGAGATCGCCATCGACATGGGAATTGAAAACCTCCTTATATACGGAGATTCCCAACTGGTCATCAATCAAGTAAACGGTGATTACCAAACATGCAAGCCAGAACTGGTAAAGTATGGCGAGAGAGTACAGCGACTGCTGACTCAAATCCCCTCCTACACCTTGGAAAGCATACCGCGCGCCTAAAATAGCAAAGCGGATGCATTAGCCAAGCTTGCTAAAGAACTAGCTGATGAGAACCTCGATGACGTCAGGATCGTGGTACAAAGCCGTCGAGTTCTTGCTCCGACAGAAATATCTCCGAAATCATTCGAGGAAAAGGAAGCGACCGAGCAGACGGCCATGCAAATAAAAGACCAAGAAACGGTTGAGGATTGGAGAGAAGTCTTTATAGACTACTTTAAATCCCGTCGAACGCCTGAAAATGCGTCCTCAAGACATCAGCTCATGAAACGAGCTCTGTCTTTCGCCTTCATCAACGATACTTTGTACAAGAGGTCATTCGATTCTCTATGGTTGAGATGCCTGGGACCTGACGAAGCGAAAAGAGTCGTTTAAGAAGTCCACGACGGACTCTGCGGTTCTCACCAAGCAGGCCCGAAGATGAAGTTGAAGATTAAACGGATGGGCTACTATTGGCCCACTATGATCCAGGACTGCCTCGAATATGCGAAGCAATGCCACTCGTGCCAGATCCATGGGGACTTCATCCATCAGCATCCAAATCCACTACATCCAACGGTGGCTAGCTGGCCGTTCGAAGTGTGGGGAACTGACATAATCGGCCCCATCGAACCAGCATCATCCAGGGGACATCGTTTCATCCTGGCGACGACTGATTACTTCTCCAAATGGGCAGAAGCAGTACCGTTAAGGGAAGTGAAGACAGAAAATATTCTCCATTTCTTCAAGACGCACGTCATTTATCGGTTTGGAACTCCGCGACGGATCATTTCCGATAACGGGCCAGCCTACAGAAGCCACAAGATTAGTCGCTTCGCACAGCAGCACAACATAGATTGGAGATACTCCTCAGTTTATAATCCCCGAGCTAACGGTCTAGCTGAGGCTTTCAACAAAACCTTGACAAAGATCGTGAAGAGGACGGTGTCCTGAAACAAAAAGGACTGGCACGAAAGACTGCAAGAAGCTCTCTGGGCATATCGAACTATGTTCAAAACGGCCACGAACACAACGCCATACGTGTTGGTATTCGGCACAGAAGCAGTACTCCCCCTCGAGATAGAGCTACCCTCTCTACGAGTAGCGGTCCACTACGAGCTGACGGACGAAGAAAATGTTCACCTCCGGCTTGAGGAGCTTGACGCCCTTGATGAAACCCGGCTTATAGCGCAACAAAATCTGGAGGCTTATAAAGCAAAGATGACGCGCTCATATGAAAGATTGACCAAGCCGAGGACATTCCGCCAAGGCGAACTCATGCTAGTGGTCAAAAGACCTATGATCCCCAATCGTGCCAAGCGGGAAAAATTCGAGCCGAACTATGAAGGCCCGTACATCATAGACAAGGTCTACCAGGGTGGAGCCTATCTACTCATGGATATGCATGGTGAAAGGCCTTTCAGGCCAATAAACGGTCGCTTCCTAAAGAAATACTACGCTTAATGAGTCACAGCCTAGGTCAATGATAGATGACGACGACTATGTCCGCTCGCTATCTTCCTAAGCCCAAACTCTATAAGTAGTAACCGGCCTTCTTCAGCAATGGACCGAAACGTCCTTAAACTAACGACGGACCACTACGTCCTAAAACTAGCTGATGACCGAAACGTCTTTAAACTACTACCGCAGCATTCTCAGGCTGACGCGATTAAAAAAAAGAATAAAAGAAAAAAAGGAATAAAAAATAAATAAAAACGGTATGTCCATAAGCAAAATGGGCACGGATGAAAACCCGAAAGGGCTCCGTGAGTAAAAACAGCAGGGCTACTGGCGAGTCTTGTGAAAACCCGAAAGGGCGCAACCTTGTTAGAAAAAAGAATGAAAAGAAAGAAAAAAGAAAAGATGGTATGTCAATAAGCAAAATGGGCACGGATGAAAACCTGAAAGGGCTCCGTGAGTAAAAACAGCAGGACTACCGGCGAGTGTTTGTGAAAACCCGAAATGGCGCAACCTCGTTAAAGGACACTTGCAGGGTCCTCACGACCTTGTAAGGAGAAACCACCCGCGTGAGATCTTTACGACTCACAAGGAAGCAACACACTTAGGAGTCCTCACGATTTCTAAGGAGAAATTACACTTGCGAGATCCTCACGACTCGTAAGGAGAACTCTCTTATGGGACCCTCACGGCTCATAAGATTTGAAAGTCTTAAGTTACAGAAACCTGAACCTGTTCTTAAGAAAACCCCCCACAACCTTCGATGTTGCCCTACAAGCGGTTCAATACTGACCCCTGTATACAATCCACGGGCGCGAATAAACATTTCCCTAACCAGGTCCCATCCGTGACTAGGGATATGGTCGTACGGTGAACAACCCTTATGAGTCCTCTCGACTTATAAGGAGAAAACCCTTTTGTAAGATCCTTACGACTTACGGGAGGACATGCACATAGGAATCCTCACGATTCCCAAGGAGAAAACACACCTATGAGATCCTCACGATTTGTAGGGAGAAATACCTTTGTGAGACCCTTACAGCTCATGAAGTCAAAAGCCTTAGTCGACAGGACCCTTAACCCAGTTCACTAAGCTACCTTTGTTCGACATCGACAGAGGCAAATGATGATTCGCTCCTGGCAATATCCCAGTTGTAGCGATGCTGATGCCGAAATCGGTGTCTAAATCCAAGCTTGCAGCGAAAAGCCAGCAAGCCACACATGCATACGAAATAGCCGAAATGATAGGGCAACTTGCAATAAAAAACAGCAAGTAAAAATGTATGCATGAAAAATAGCCGAAATGATTGGGCAACTCGCAATAAAAAGCAGCGAGTAGAAAATAAAATAAATAGTCGAAATTATTGGGCACCGCGAAAAATAGCCGAAATGATGGGGCAATCGCGACCTTCGCGATATAAAAGCTGAAATAATAGAGCATCGCGGAAAAAGAAATAAAATAAAAATGAAATTTATGCCCTACAGGTGAGGTTACATCAACCCCTGTATACAATCCAGGGGCGTAAGCAAAGAAGGGATTATACTCCTCCTCCGCCCCAGGTTTCATCAGAAGAAGAAGCCAAATCTCGACGGGCCGCAAGTGACCTAGAGATCGTCTCAACACTCATCTCGTAACAACGGACACAACTTCAAGCGAAGCGGAACAGCGGCAACTCCCAGTTCCATGGCTGGGCGATATACAGATTATCAAGTACCAAACCCCACTCCGTGAAATGCGGATATAATCAACAAAATTCCTGGTCATATGGAACGCGGACAACGTCACTCTTTGACCCCATGGAAAACGTCCAGACCGGAGCCTGGTCCTCGCAGAACACGGCAGTGAACCCGTGGAAAGCATCCAGAGCAAAATTCCTGGTCACGTAGAATGCGGATAACGTCACTCTTTGACCCCGTGGGAAACGTCCAGAGCGGATCCTGGTCCTCGCAGAGCACGGCAGTGAACCGGTGTGAAGCATCCAGAGTGGAGCCTCGTCCTCGCTGAGCACGGCAGTGAACCCGTGTGAAGCATCCAGAGCGGAGCCTAGTCCTCGCCGAGCACGGCAGTGAACCCGTGTGAAGCATCTAGAGCAAAATTCCTGGTTACGTGGAACGCGGATAACGTCACTCTTTGACCCCGTGGGAAACGTCCAGAGCGGATCCTGGTCCTCGCAGAGCACGGCAGTGAACCCGTGTGAAGCATCCAGAGCGGAGCCTAGTCCTCGCCGAGCACAGCAGTGAACCCGTGTGAAGCATCTAGAGCAAAATTCCTGGTTACGTGGAATGCGGATAACTTCACTATTTGACCCCGTGGGAAACGTCCAGAGCGGATCCTGGTCCTCGCAGAACACGGCAGTGAACCCGTGTGAAGCATCCAGAGCAGAGCCCGGTCCTCGCCGAACACGGCAGTGAACCCGTGTGAAGCATCTAGAGCAAAATTCCTGGTTACGTGGAACGTGGATAACGCCACTCTTTGACCCCATGGGAAACGTCCAGAGCGGATCTTGGTCCTCGCAGAGCACGGCAGTGAACCCGTGTGAAGCATCCAGAGCGGAGCCTAGTCCTCGCCGAGCACAGCAGTGAACCCGTGTGAAGCATCTAGAGCAAAATTCCTGGTTACGTGGAACGCGGATAACGTCACTCTTTGACCCCGTGGGAAACGTCCAGAGTAGATCCTGGTCCTCGCAGAGCACGACAGTGAACCCGTGTGAAGCATCTAGAGCAGAGCCTAGTCCTCGCCGAGCACGGCAGTGAACCCGTGTGAAGCATCTAGAGAAAAATTTCTGGTTACATGGAACGCGGATAACATCACTCTTTGACCCCGTGGGAAACGTCCAGAGCGGATCCTGGTCCTCGCAGAGCACGGCAGTGAACCCATGTGAAGCATCCAGAGCGGAGCCTAGTCCTCACCGAGCACGGCAGTGAACCCATGTGAAGCATCTAGAGCAAAATTCCTGGTTACGTGGAACGCGGATAACGTCACTCTTTGACCCCGTGGGAAACGTCCAGAGCGGATCCTAGTCCTCACAGAGCACGGCAGTGAACCCGTGTGAAGTATCCAGAGCGGAGCCTGGTCCTCGCCGAACACGGCAATGAACCCGTGGGAAGCATCCGAGCAAAATTCCTGGTTACGTGGAACGCGGATAACGTCATTCTTTGACCCCGTGGGAAACATCCAGAGCGGATCCTGGTCCTCGCAGAGCATGGTAGTGAACCCGTGTGAAGCATCCAGAGCGGAGCCTAGTCCTCGCCGAGCACAGCAGTGAACCCGTGTAAAGCATCCAGAGCAAAATTCCTGGTTACGTGGAACGCGGATAACGTCACTCTTTGACCCCGTGGGAAACGTCCAGACCAGATCCTGGTCCTCGCAGAGCACGGCAGTGAACCCGTGTGAAGCATCCAGAGCGAAGCCTAGTCCTCGCCGAGCACGGCAGTGAACCCGTGTGAAGCATCTAGAGCAAAATTCCTGGTCACGTGGAACGCGGATAACGTCACTCTTTGACCCCGTGGGAAACGTCCAGAGCGGATCCTGGTCCTCGCAGAGCACGGCAGTGAACCCGTGTGAAGCATCCAGAGCGGAGCCTGGTCCTCACCGAACACGGCAGTGAACCCGTGGGAAGCATCCAGAGAAAAATTCCTGATTACGTGGAACGCGGATAACGTCACTCTTTGACCCCACGGAAAACGCCCAGAGCGGAGCCTGGTCCTCGCCGAACACGGCAATGAACCCGTGTGAGGCATCCAGAGCAAACATCGGACTGTGGAGTCCTTAAAATCCATGGACTATGATGTCCTTAACCTCGACCGTAATGTCTTAAAACTAACGACCAACCATGATGATTCTAGACTGATTTTACCTTGGTTAAAGGGTACATCTCTTCACTCCTTTGATATTTGGCGTTGTAATTCCTCAACGTCTTCAAAGAGGTGACGGGTCCCAGTAACCACGCATTTCATGGACTGTGGAGTCCTTAAATCCATGGACTATGAGGTTCTTAACCTTGACCGTGATGTTTTAAAACTAACGTTGGACTGTGGAGTCCTTAAATCCACGGACTATGAGGTCCTTAACCTTGACCGTGATGTCTTAAAACTAACGTTGGACTGTGGAGTCCTTAAATCCACGGACTATGAGGTCCTTAACCTTGACCGTGATGTCTTAAAACTAACATCGGACTGTGGAGTCCTTAAATCCACGGACTATGAGGTCCTTAACCTTGACCGTGATGTCTTAAAACTAACATCGGACCGTGAAGTCCTTAAATCGACGGACTATGAGGTCCTTAACCTTGACCGTGATGTCTTAAAACTAACATCAGACTGTGGAGTCCTTAAATCCACGGACTATGATGTCCTTAACTTTGACCGTGATGTCTTAAAACTAACATTGGACTGTGGAGTCCTTAAACCCACAGACTATGAGGTTTTTAACCTTGACCGCAATGTCTTTAAACTACGATACCCTGGAAACCATCCCAAACCAACCCCTGACCCCGTGAAATACGGATAAAGACGACCGCACCCAGCACTTGCGGGTCCTTACGACCTGTAAGAAAGAAAACTCTCTTGTGAGATCCTTACGACTCTCAAGGGAAAACCCGCTTAAGAATCCTCACGATTCTTAAGGAGAACTTACACCTACGGGATCCTCTCGACCTGTAGGGAGAAAAACTCTTTATGAGACCTTCACGGCTCATAAAGCTCAAAAGTCTTAGGAGGCAGATCTTAACCCTGAATCCTAAGCCATCGCTGCCCTGCAAAGGAGACCTAGATAAATTTTCCGCGGAACGCATTCAATAAAAAGGAGACACACCATTGAGAAGAAAAATATGTCTTTATTCATAAACCAAAATGGGTACAAAGTACAATTCAGGAAAGAACAAAAAGAAGATACTCTCATTCAGGAGTGTGTACAAAAAGAAAGGAAAAGATACAAGTTTTTCAAGCCGGCGGGCGATTTAGCAATTTTACTAGCTCATCCTGCTTTTGTTGGGCCATAGCTTCATGATTTAGGATCGCCAGAAGACGAGCCTCCGCCTGAGCCTGCTGGGCCTGATACGAGGTGAGCCGGCCTTGGAGCTCTTTCTCAGTGACCTTGTGAGCCTCGACCCTTTCGCGAGTGAACTCGACAGCTTTATCAATAGCCATCACCTCTCTGATAGACTCTTGAAGTACCCGCCAGAGTTCATACGCTTTATTGGCTTTGGCTGTAAGGCTGGTTTGAAGCTCGCTCAATGCTTTAGAGGCCAGTTCCCTTTCCGAGGATTTACGGCTGAGCCTCTTCTCGCGTGATGCCATGTTTGCCGCGCACCGCGCTATCAGCCCCCGCAGGTCCGCCTTTGCAGCCACGGCCTCCGAGGAAAGACGGGTACACTCGAGCACGGTATAAACAAGCCTCCATTCGACAGCAATACTCGATCTAGAACACGCACAAATCACCTGATATGGGAGGCAACAAGGAAAATCTCCGATGCATATCCTACAGAGCATGCATTTATAACTATATGAATATTCGAAAGGAAATGATACCCAAAGCTCTGATGTGCATGCAACATAACGATAGTGCTCGCAATTAAAGAAAATTTCCATGGAGAAATACAAAGCTCATTTATGCGAGCGAGACATACATACGATTACCCAGCACATATAAAAATTCAACATAAAGCATGCGAAAACTAATGGGAATATACTACGCTGGCGGGAAAAGGTCACCGAACATGGGATAAGTGGCACAAGGGTTAACAAAACAAAGAACAAAATTCTCCATCTCTCTCTCTGCTTTCTCCAACACATCGAAGCGACGGTTCTTGTGAGGAGTCGCTCCCCACCGATTGGCGCCATGTTCGTCCGCAAAAGCAGACATGATAGCCCGTCGGGCTCTTATTTGGCTCAACAGGTGAATCGAGCAATCCTTCAAAGCCTGAGTAATCAGGCACGCTTCGTGAAAACCCTCGAGCTTTTCTTCAGCCGTGTCAAGTATCGCCAGGGTCATCTCTGCCGGGTGAGGAGGGATGTCGGAAAGCACGGCAGCAAGAATCATCCGAAGCCAGAGGAAGCCCATTAGAAGGGGGACCCCCTACGGATCGAGAGTTCATATGTCGCGGAGTCGCATTCGTCGTCAGTGAGGAGGGGATCCACCAACCGTGCAGCAAAGCGAAGTATTATCTCCTCGATAGTTACTTCCCATGGCTGTCGACGAGCATGGGAGCGGTTGCAATCCATGGCACTCAGTCGTCTCCTCAAAATAAATCACACTAGGTTGAGAATAAATTTCTCTGTGAAGAGAAAAAGAAGGCCATGACCTCAGGTTATAAAGAGGAGCATTAAATGCTGCACACGAAGAATGCTGCATGGTGGAACTATTTCCAAGGCCCAAAAAAGGGAAGGCATTGGAAATCAAGAAGATGGGACTATTTCCAAGGCTCCTTTCTTGCATCTAATGCCATACACAGAAAATATGGCATGAAAAATTAAATAATCCCTTAAAAGGGCCCCACGTGTGGAGCACGTGAGCACCATGCTTGGTGTGTACTGAAAAGTGGAATAGTGCCCTGCACGTTAAAAACATCAACAGTAACAATAGCAAAATGACAAAATCCCACAAAAGGGCATGCAAACACAGAAGGGCACGATAAAACTTATCACTAATACTTTAAAAAGTTCATACAAAATAAAAAAAAGGGAGAAAAACGATTACAACAGCAAGACCTCAGACGCAAGGCACGGATTGAGAAACTCAAACTTGGCTTTGTCTAAGATCCTCCAAGCATTTCGAACCATCCGAGTATGCTTTCTCTCGCGGTCACAAGCGTCGGGGTCCTTACGAATGTCTTCTACCCTCCGATAGGCAGCAAGTATGGCCGACTGCTGAAAAGCCTGGTGCAAGAGATCAATGAGGTTGTCTCGCCTCCTCTTCGAGATTAGGCTCATCAGGTACACCGAATGTACCTTATCCTCGGTGGTATCCAATGCCCTGAGCGGCACGCCGGTGCAAAAGAGAGAGAGCGCCTCCCAGATCGCTAGCACGATGAGTCTCAGAAGAGAAGAGCGACGAGGGAGTAGCCGACCGTTGTACTCATCGAAGCGGCTCATGATCTCAGCACATTGGGCGTTGGTGAACTCCTGGTTCTGGCTACGACCCAGTGCACGAATATTCCGTAAGAAATGATTTCGTCAAGTTCGTACATATGGGCATCCATGATACCTGAAATAAAGATCATGAGAATCTATTACAAACCTTTTCTTCTGAGTTGTGAAGAAGATGACTCAGGGAAGTTAAACCCATGAAGTTCTTTGAGAACAACTTAGTTCTTCATAGGAATTAAATTCCTTTTTG
Source organism: Agapanthus africanus (assembly GCA_030015575.1). Classification (NCBI taxonomy): domain Eukaryota; kingdom Viridiplantae; phylum Streptophyta; class Magnoliopsida; order Asparagales; family Amaryllidaceae; genus Agapanthus; species Agapanthus africanus. The sequence goes on along the minus strand of CM057340.1, from coordinate 805,977,126 downwards.
AAAAAGGGAATTAAATTCTCAGAAGGTTTTGTTCTAGAGCCAGAGCTCCTTGGGATGGAATTAAATTCCATGGAGAACGACCGACATTATCATCTCCCTAAAAGATTAGAAAAGCCCTAAGAGATCTACAGTTTGAAGATTAGATGGATTTCTGTTCTTGTTGATGAATTTGAAGAAAATGGGTTCATATTAAAAGGGTGAAACCCTTGAGGTGGATTTAAAGTCCAGAGAATTATGTATAAAAGTTCTTCGTTCGCTCAAGATGATTACCTGAGGAAGAGGAATCAGTCAATAGAGTTAAACTCTGGAAGATTTTTGGAACAGAGAACTAAGCTCTGAAAAGGAGAATTAAATTCTCAGAATGAAAAGTATGCAAGGAGGAAGATGAGCAAAGTGGAGGCTCTTCTGAAAAGACATGGGCATTTATAGGATGGGATGGAAAACGTTTCATCTACCCTGCTCCCAAAGCAGATCCGACGGTCACAAAAATGACAGCGTTGCACTCACGTGCAGACACGTGAGAACAATGCTGTGGGGGCATTTGTTTCCTGATCAAAAATCAGGAGAAGTTTCAGAAGAGGCATCACGTGCTCACACGTGACCAGTTGTCACATGTTGGCACGTGACGCCTAAAGCAGCGGCAAAAGACACATTCATTCCCTGATTAAAAATCAAGAAAAAGCTCCAGAACAGGTATCACGTGCTCACACGTGACCGGTGGTCACGTGTTGGCACGTGATGGTTAAGCAGCGGCCAGAGAACAGAGCGCAGAAGAAGAGAAGCCCATTCCAGGGGTCACGTGCCTACACGTGACCAGGGGTCACGTGTAGGCACGTGACCGGCTTTAAGTGCCTTATTCTTTAACAGAATTAAATTCTGAGGATAAATCCTTCAAATCTTTCCAAAATAAAGAAGGATTATCTAAAATCGTTGGATTAAAAATCTAAAGGTGATTAAATATCACCAATTTATGGTAAAATCTTGGACTTGGAAAGATTTCCCCCTAAATCCAACCGGAATAACAAAGAGATATCTTTGGATTTAAAATCCAATGGTGAATAAAATTCACCTAACAATCTAAAGGCCCAGATTAATGATAAATATAAATCAAATCTCTCAATACACAAATCAAATCTCTCAATGAGAGATTTACTAAACAGATTGATTCTTTTCCTTCTCCTATAAATAGGAGCCAAGAAAAGAAAAAAGGGACCTTTTTTTATACCTTTGGACCCCTTTCTTTTGATACACAGAGAGAGGGATATAGAGCCTTTGATTCTCTGCAAAAGGAAAAACTTAGGTAAGAAAAGAAAAGGGAGGCATCAAAAGAGAATTTAATTCTCAAAAGAGTTTAACTCTTATATAAAGAAAAGAACTTAGTTCTTCCTCTGGTGGAGGATCTGCAAAGTGCACATCTCCCCATGAATTGAGAATTTAATTCTCATTGGGTTGAGATCCTGCCTTGCAAATCTAAAACACAGAGGAGGAACTGAGTTTTAAGAATTTAATTCTCACAAAATGATAGGAATTCAATTCCTTTGAGATAAAATTAGGGTTTAACCCTATGTTATAGGAATTTAATTCCTTCAAAATGAACAGAACTAGGGTTTAACCCTAATTGAGAACATAATTCTCTCAAAATCACAGGAACTTAATTCCCTTATGAAAAGAAATTAGGGTTTAACCCTATTTAAGAATATAATTCTTCAAAAGAAAACAGGAATTTAATTCCTCTAAAGTTTGTTGTTAGGGTTTAACCCTATGAAGAATTTAATTCTTAAAAGATGAACAGATCTTTAAAACATGCAAAGAACCAGAGTCACGTGCTACCACGTGACCCCTGCAAAGATCCACAGAAAAGAACTTTGAAGCAACACCTCACGTGTTACCACGTGACTCCTGCAAAGATCTATAAAAGAGAACTTTGAGGCAATGCCTCACGTACCCCACGTGATCTCTAAAGTACACAGAGAAAAAGGCAAAAGAAACAGAAAAGAGCTCTAGGGCGCCCTCACGTGTCAACACGTGACCCATAATGAACATTCTAACATATCAAAGCGTGAGCCCCCATCATGTGCCCACACGTGATGGCTTTCAGAATTAAAAGTGTTAAACACTTATCTGTAGAGAAAAATAGAGGGAAGCAGGGCGCTCTCACGTTCTACCACGTGACCCCTCTCTCCTTAGTGTTTAACACTAGTCTGAAGATTTTGTCCTCAGTGTTTAACACTGATTTGCTTAGTGTTTAACACTAATTTGAAAACTCTGTTCCCAGTGTTCAACACTGATTATCTTTTAGTGTCTAACACTAACTTGTTAATCTTATTCCCAGTGTTCAACATTGTTGGTCTCTAGTGTTTGACACTAGCTTTAGCCCAATTGGCTAAGTTTCCAGAGGCAAAGCCTCTCCTTCAATGAACCAACAGAGGGCCAATGTCCCAAACATGATTGGACTTAGCCCAAGCTGGACATAAGTCCTCAATTCAAACTTAATTGGGCCAATGGGCTCATGATGTAATAATTGATCTTAGTTTCCAAATTGGACCACAGATCACTTAATCCACCTTGGTTTAAGGGTACATCTCTTCACTCCTTTGATACTTGGCGTTGTAATTCTTCAACGTCTTCAAAGAGGTGACGGGTCCCGATGACCACACATTGATACGGACTGTGGGGTCCTTAAACTCATGAATTTTGAGGTCCTTAAACTTGACCGTGATGTCTTAAAACTAACGTCGGACTGTGGGGTCCTTAAACCCATCGACTATGAGGTCCTTAACTTGGTGTGTCGTAATTCGCGAACCAATCGCGGTTCGCTAATGGTTGCCCTTGGGGTTCGAAGTACTGAGATTTGGTGTTTCGTTTGCTGCAGAAAGCGAAAGGATCAATGGCTGGCAACTGCTCAAGCTGCTCCAACAGCAAATGCAACCGACGCTCCGCCTCACCTCGAGCTGTAACCTATGGACCGCAGGCTGCTTCCCTATTTACTATGCCTGTGGAATAAGTAACTCAGGCTACCACCGGTCTGTTCTTTGGGACCATGCTCCCGCCGGTGAACGTTAACATATCAGTGCCCGTACCGGAAGCTTCAAAGAAGTCGGTCTTTGATCGACTTGCTACTCCTACGGCCCCTCTCAACGGGTCGCCCAACTCTTCGGTCTTCACCAGACTGAGCCTGAACTCCAAAGGGCCCACCAAAAAGCCCATAGTACCTGAGAAGGCCATCCCGAAGAAGACAGCTGCCCCTGATGTCGTCAAGGCGGCTTCTCCTCCCAGAGGGTCGGTCTTTGCGAGACTGACTGCACCTGCTCCTGCTCCCGTTCAGAAATCCGTTTTTGACCGGTTGGACACAACCTCTCAATGGGCGTCAGTCTTCGAGAGGCTGACACCGGCAACAGCCTCTCACCTGAACAGGGGGCAAGACACTCCCGTCACTGAACCAATACTGACAACTCGTCACGCCCGATGTCGCCACTGGCACCGGATAAGGAAGACTGGGGGCAACTCCCCCTCCGGACTAACTCCACCAGCTCCAACGGTGGAAATTGAGGCTGCTGTTCCAACCGGGAACAGCTTCGAGCTGCTAAACAGGGTACGCAGAAATTCGCCAACTGTAGTTCTCAAAAGATCCCCTCCACCTGCGGAGAATGTTATAGAAACAAAGCCGGAGCAGTCTCCTCAACGGCTGTCCTCCAAAATTTATAAACTCTGGCGGAAGGTTCAAGACTCGGTAATTGACCAAGATCACTCTCGTCAACAGAAAAGAGCGAAGGTGCAGGAAGAAAAGAACCGTCGTGTCAAACAACAAAGGATGACAGCCACTTGGGTGCCTGCTGCAACGGCTCCCTCCACGTCGACTACTCAAAAGAGAAGAAGGCCGGGTAGAGTCCCCACTCCTGCAGCAAATGTCAAGGACAATAAGCCTAAACGCCCTAAGTCTGGGGGCATGAGGGTGCATACGGTATACATGGCGCTGGGAAAAGAGGACAGCCGTGCATCCACGGGTCATAGACCGCTTACATGGTCAGTGACCAAAGCTCAGGAGCAACAGCAGAAGCTCTGAGAAATGATGAACGCGATGGCCGCACTCACTGGGCCGAAAGAAAGCCCCGAAGCGTCATCTGATCAACGCCAGGAGCAAGAAACTGACGCTGAATTCCTTCGCAGGATATTGGAGAAGAAGGATAAAGAGGCTGCCGAACAAGCAGCCAATATACAGCGAATGGCCCTCCTTTTCCAGGACATGGTGGGAATGATGATCCAACAAGATTCTCCTGCCGAAGGTCCTCCAATTGTTCTTAAAGACGACAGGGGAGAAACGTCAAATCCTCCACCCGCTCTGTCAACAGCCAAGGAGGAGACAATCTCCAAAGCTGACCTAGACGAATATATAACTCAGCAGATACGGGTTCACCGGGCGACTGAGGCAGCTGGTCAAGTTGTCAGAACAGGGCGACCATATCCGAGCTGGTATGACCAGATCAAGTACTCGCCGGGCTATACAATACCAAAATTTCATGTCTATAAGGGGACGGGCAATCCCCACCAGCATGTTGCCCAGTTCAGGGCGCTTTGCGGTAACACCGGCGGCGATGATAAGCTCCTGCTCCGCCAGTTCGTCGGCAGCTTGTCGGAGACGGCGTTCGAATGGTACACTGAACTCCCGAACGATTCCGTCAAGACGTTCGCTGAAATGGAGTTGCTATTCACTCAGCGATTCGCGAGCGCCATCGAACACACCCCGATAACGGCGTTGATTAATGCCAGGGTGAAACCAGGGGAGACGTGGGTCCAGTACGCTATACGCTGGCGAAACTTGTGGTCGAAATGAGAACAACGCATTGAGGAAGCACCCGTGGTAGGCATGTTCGTGGGTACCCTGGATCCCCATGCAACTATCTCACAGTTCATGATGTTCTTCAAGCCGACCACGTTCCAGGCTTTGATCGACAAGTTGGCCCAGATGGACCAGATGGGTCACAGACCGTCTCCCCCGAAGCCAGAACCTCGGAATGACAAGGGTAAAGGGAAGGCAACCTTCGTTGCGAACGCTCAGCAGCAACCCAGTACCCCAAAGCTGGCGGATCAACTGGAAGAAAGACGACGGTATTATAATAAGAAAATGAAGCGCGCCTACTCATTCCCGCGGGATAAGACGAAGAGGCTATTCGAGCTGGCAATACACAACAGGCATATCAACTTGCCAAACCCAAGGTGACCGCCGCAACCCAGTGAGGTGAATAACCCCAACTACTGCCCTTACCATCAAATGGTAAACCATCCGATTGAGGATTGCTTCGTCTTCAAAGGATGGATTGAAGATCAATACCTACAGGGCAAGTTTGCGCTGTCCGAGAAGTGGAAGGTGAACCCGCCACAACCTCACATTGCCAAGAAGACGGACACACCGGGGGCAACTTGTTCTTTCATTGAAGAAGCTCCATGGGAAATCGTGCTTTCAGCAAAAACCAAGAAGAGGCTGAACGATCTTAAAACATGCCAATATTGGGAAATCGTGCTCACAATTGATCTTAGTCCCAAATCTGACTACAGATCTCCCAACCAATATTGGTTCAAGGGTACATCTCTTTATTCCTCTGATATGTGTCGTTGTAATTCTTCAACGTTTTCAGAGAGGTGACGGGTCCCGACAACCAGACATTCTCTGGACCGTAATGTCCTTAAATTAACTATGGACCGCAACGTCCCTAAACTAAACTCTATAGACTATGACGCCCTTAAATTCCATGGACTATGATGTCCTTAAACTTATGGACCGCAACGTTCCTAAACTAAGACAATAGAGCCCAAATACTCTTTCGTTGGATCTAAATGATCCCGAAACCCCGTTGAGTAGATCTTAGTCTAAAATTAGACTAACGTATTCTCAACAAACTTTTAAGTTGATATTAACCTCAAACGAGGTTAACGATTCTTAAATCAAACCAAACCCAAATCTAAGAAAATACGGATTTGGACTAATCCACGCCCTACGGGCGACAACATAAATTAGTCTCCGTATACAATCCACGGGCAACCGAAAATAAAACAAACACACACAACATGAAGTGACCTTCTGGAGCAGGAGAAAGTGGTTACCGCAATGCGGTAGTGTTATTAACTGCAGGGGCTTGCGTCTGCAGGGAAGAGCGTCCCCACAATCAAAAACCCCTCATAATGAAGGGGAATCTGACGAAGTCTGCGACATCGGCCGCATCCGTCCAAACCTCCGATACACGGTGTCATAAATCAACTTGGTATCTTTGGACAGGTGGACGGATAAAACCAAATAGCATCTGCCCCCATATTCAGGAAAGACATTTGATATCCCGGTTTTCGGCAGAGAACACATACTATCATCTCGAGTAAGACTGTTCTACCCGTATAGGTCCTCCCTCAATCATCACGATCGCCTGCCTGCGATTACAATAATTGATTTGAGCGCACTATATCCAACAATCTCCTACTTGCACATAAGACTGATTATTGCAGTGTCGCATACTCACAGCCCGTGTGATACCGAACACCTAACTTCATTACTAATCAGTCTTGCAAAGCTTGTTTGCGAAACTATCGTGTTCGAGAAATAGCCTCAGTGAGTGGATCTGCTCCAATGTTTCTATCTTTCTCTCTCTATATCTCAATTTTGCGGAGAAAGACTATCTCCCGAAATGAGCGTTTGTCTTAGAATTTGTCTGGATATCCGATGGGACCAAGTTCATAAATGAACTCCAAATCTAACAAACATCTTAGACCGTATCTTTCACTGAATTTAATCTGTATCCTGCGCCATTCTATCCTCAGTATCCGCTTGGACCACCTGTCCAACATACTGCCCCTCAGAAAAGGGTAAACTTTAACTCTGACAGTCACTCTGTCATCCAAGTCATCTTGAAAGCCTGAAATGATAACCGCCTCCTGAAAGAGCCTTCCATTACCATATACCAAGAACATCCTCTTATGTTCATAACTGCTTCCCAATGTTTCTTCATGATTGGATTAATATATGCTTATTGCAGCTAGTGCAAAAACAATATCTGGTGTGGCACTTAACATCTTATAATTGTCTCAATTGCCTTAGCAGGAGATATGCCAATTATACAAATCTCTCTCCTCATCAGTCTAGAAGACATCTCTTTAGAGAGGGTGACTCCCTCACCTGCGGGTACACCACCATGCCAGGAGTCATCTATTCTAAAACACTTTAGAATAGTGTCAAAGTCCCCGAATTGGGACACTTCCCAAATCTAGATCTAAAACCATAAATCTAGTCATCAGAGTTCTTGATATTTTATCCAGATTCTATATAGAGAAAAAACTTGTGACAACCACAGTATAACCCATCGTAGTATAAGAAGATCACTTCTTATCAAGAGCATGTCATCTAAATACCAGGACATCACTTCCTACTACCTTCTTACCAGGTCCATCTGTTGTTCTGATGAAGTCAAACTCTATGACTGTCATATCAAAAATAGATGATCTATCTCCGCTGTACTTGTTTTAGTCTATAAATAGACATAAGCTACTTGCCCACCATACTTCCACTGCTCCCACTGGCTACAACAACTCTCTGGCAGAGTCATATACATACACTTCTAAAGCTAATTTAGAATGATATTATACCCATCCACCTGCTAGATCTCATAGTCTAGGACAATAGTAGTGGCAACCTTGGATCATCAAAACCTCCCTATCACCGTATTTGAGAAGACCAAAGTACCTCTCGGGTGGCTGAGCTTACCCACCAAATCTGCGAAGTGGCTAATGGATTGTCGAATCCAATTGAATCTTTAGGTTCTACTAAATTTTCAGTAACCGCTTGTGGTTCTGGAATCAATTCCGGTTCTACCATACTCCCACTAATGTTTTCTGAAAAGAATTCATTTTACTAAAACGGGTGGCGAGTAAAGAATAATATAACTATTGATCCTCCAAATGGTAGAATGTTAACCCTCGTCAAAGCTCGGGATAACTCACAAACTGCCAATACTGAAACGTGTCTTGAGTTTATCCAGATTCTGGTTTTAAGTATAAGCCGGACTACTCCATATACCTTAACATCGTTAAGATATGAATCCATTCTATATCCAATATAAAAACAAAGGCACTAATTTAATTGGAACCAGATTCAAAATGCATGCAGCTGTTTCTAGTGCATATCGACTAAATGGAAGAAGACCAAGCAGCATTACTCATCAAGGAGCGCACCCATGGATGAGTAACCTGAAAAGGAAGCAAGTTCTCAAATATATTACTTATGACGGATTACTTAGCATAAGTATCTATATCTTCGATCATCTCGAAGAATCCTGATACTTCCAACGTATGGTTCTCTACTTTATTCTTATACCAATAACTTTTCAAAATTTAGACTTTGTATTTCAACAAAATATTTGTCTAAAACTAGAGAAGTCATAAGTAAACAGAATATAGTATGAGTACCAACCCCCTTGTCCTAATAGACATCGAACAACATACAATACTTTATATAAGTTCCCTGAGTTTAATAACTTAAATCTTCTGCGTCATAGGTTAAAAACTGTGTTGTGATTAAGAAAAATTACTCCGTTGTTGAATGCATCTTACCTAACCATCAACTGATATAGGTAAATGTCATAAATATAATTTCAAAAACTTATATCTCACTTCATAAAATAAACGTACAAATATATCGGTTTGATACTGGTGCATAATAACGGATATTCAAAACCAAATATTTGCTGTTAGGCAAAAACCAGGTGATTTCCTCAAATATCACCAATTACAAAGAATTCTGATATATATTGAAGATCTAATCACCCAATTCCCAATATTCTACTCCCACACAGTATTTGTAACTCCATACAGATATGAGAATCAAGTCTAGTAAATACATACCCTGGAGTCAGAATCTAATTGGGAAAACAGTTTTCAATTAACACCGCACTGTAAAACTAAAACATGAAAATGTTTCGAAGGGGTGGGTGGGTATTCCTAGTAATGCCTCTTCCACTTTCCAGATTCATGAAAATAGTCGCAATTTCTTTGCCCTCACTCCGATCTCTTTATATGTCTTTAATTCTTACCTTGTGTACATCATACTTAGGCTAATTGGTTTTCTTCATTTCCTACCTTTCAGCACCAGCCTAAGATTTGGAAGAAGCCTTTCCAATAAGCGTAATAAGTGAACTCTCCTAATACTAGATGCCCTCGCAACCTGAGTGAAGGGAAAAAGAAAAGACAACCAAATAATCTTATTCAATTTCTCCAGAACCGGAATCCATCCTTGAACAGAAACAAGTTTCTTCGAGTTTGTATGTAACTATACGATGGCATACCCAAGCAATATGGAACTTTGTAGTGATACAGAGTGTTCTAGAGAAATGCAAAGGAGAAGTAGGAGTGGCAGGGACATATGCGGCTTTGTCGTGAATCATGAAAGTAGTCGCAATTTCCTTTGCCCTCACTCTAATCCCTTTATATCTCTTTACTTCTTACCTTCTGTACACTACACTTAGTCTAATTGGTTTTCTACTTTCCCTACCTTTCGGCATCTGGCTAAGGTTTGGAAGAAGACTATCCAATAAGAGTAATAGGTGTACTCTCCTAATATTAGGAGTTCTCACAACCTGAGTGAATGGAAAAAGAAAAGACAGCCGAATAATCTTATTCAATTTCTCTAGAACCAGAATCCATCCTCGAATAAAAACAAGTTTCTTCGAGTTTGTATATAACTATACGATGGAATACCCAATCGATATGGATCTTCGTAGTGATACAGAGTGTTCTGGAGAAATGCAAAGGGGAAGTAGGAGTGGCAAGGATATATGCGGTTCGTCGTGAATAATGAAAATCCAAAGCCAAAGTGTGTAAGAAGGTTCGGTTAACTTGGTTCATGAGTTTTAGTTTAGGATCAAGTCTGTTCACCGCCGAAAACAGAGATGAACCGGGATGGATTGTCCTGCTTGAATTTGGGGGCAGATGCTATTTGGATTTATCCGTACAACTCTCCGAAGATGCCAAGTTGATTTATGGCACCGTATATCGGAGGTTTGGACGGATGCGGCCATTGTAGCGTGACTTCATCAGATTCCCCCTCGTTTGCGAGGGGTTTTTTATTGTGAGGACACTCTTCCCTGTAGGCGCAAGCCCCTGCAGTTAATTATGTTACCTCATCGCGATAACCCCTTTCTCCTGCTCCGGAAGTTCGCTTCGTGTCGTGTGTGTTTTTGTTTGTTTAGGTTTTCCGTGGATTGTATACGGAGACTAATTTATATTGTCTCCCGTAGGGCGTGGATTAGTCCAAATCCGTATTTCTTAGATTTGGGTTTTTTTTATTTAAGGATCATTAATCTATTTTGAGATTAAGATCGACTTAAACGTATGTGAGCAATTGGGGGCTCAATTTGTTTTCGTTAAGGATACATTAGTCCAATTTGAGACTAAGATCCACTTAACGAGGTTTCAGGATCATTTTTATTTCAGATCCAACAGAAGAGCATTTGGGCTCCATGTTTTAGTTTAAGGACATTTCAGTCCATTATCATCATTTTGGAGGCGAAGTTCTAGTTTGAGAACATTTTGGAGGTGAGATTTTAGTTTAAGGACGTCTCGGTCCGTTGTCCATCTTGCGCGCACGTGTATTTGTTACGTGACGGGCTGAACAACAATGATTTCGGATGCACCCAGTTTGGGGTGCGGTCTAATTTGAGGTGTGCACATCAGTTTAGAAGTGCACCAACAAGTTGTTGGTTATCGGGACCTGCCACCTCTCTGAAGACGTTGAAAAATTATAACGGCATATATCAGAGGTGTGGAAAGATGTACCCTTAAACCAAATCCCATATTTGAGGGAAAAGATGGTGTTGTTGTAGACTTAAGAAATGTTAGTCATGTTTGAGACTAAAATTATCTTAAGAGATATAAGATGGGTATCATTTAGGATATCATCAATGGGAGACCACTAGTCATTTTTGAGACTAAGGTCAATTTGGGAAAACACGAGCACAGGGGCTCGGTTGTTTTAGTATCACAGAGGTCTAACCTCAGAAAACTTTAGCCAATTTAGGCTAAGATTGAGTCCCCAACAGTGCTAAGCACCGAGGAATACAGTACCCACGTGCGTTTCACGTGGGCACTAGATTAGTGTTAAACGCTAGAGTTTTATGGCGCTCACGTGACACACGTGAGGCACCCCAAATATGGGCATTGCTCTTTGGGTTTTATTCCCCCCTCTTTTATATAAGTGCTAAGCACTTGGCTCTCGTGCAAAGCACGTGGGTGTCCCATTTTCCTTTATTGATGCCGAAGTACTGTAGTTTTCTCTTTCTTTTAATTGTTTTCCTCTTAAACAAATCACGTGGTAAACACGTGAGGAAGTTTTGGTTATTTTCCTCGTTCCTTTGAAGCACTCACGTGGGAAACACGTGAGGCTTCGAAATAGTGCTAAGCACCAACGATTTGGCCTTGGAGATCTTGGATCACTAATTTTTTATATTGAAGAACTAAGTTCTTATATATATAGGGTTAAACCATAATTTTTGGAGGAATTAAATTCCTATATGTTCCCGTTCTTCTTCTCCCTTTTTTTATGTAACTTAGTTCTTCTCTCCTAGGTTTTGAATCTTGTAAAGCAAAATCTCCCCGATGAGAATTAAATTCTCAATTTGTGGGGAGATTTGCCTCTGCAAATCTCAACCAAAGGAAAGAACCGAGTTCTTATATGAATGGTTAAACTTTTAGAGAGGTAAAGGAGAGGTGTTTTCTTTTTACCTAGTGTTTCAAGAAAGCAAGTCTTTTCTTTGAGAATTAAATCCTCCTGTTCCTCAAAAGCTCACTGTATATTCTCTTTTTTTAAGCCTCTAGGGAGTTCTCTCTCTCTCTCTTTGCGTCTGTCTCTCTTTTTTTTCTCCTCCCTTTTTTTATAAGGAAACAAATGCCCCCACAGCATTGCTCTCACGTGGCTTGCATGTGAGTGCAACGCTGTCCACTTTTACAGCCATTGGATTACCTAGGAGAATGGGAAATGAACCGTTCCCATCATGTTTTATAAATACGAGGGCTTGGCTCTTGAGATGGCTACTGTTTCTTCGTCTTCTTCCTTAACCTTTCTCTTGAGAATTTAATTTTCCTTTCAGAGCTCAGTTCTCTGCCCGTTGAAATTTCTGAGTTAAACTCGGTTAAAAAAACTCTTTTGGGTAAGGATCTTAAACAACATTCATCATTTAGGAACAAGAAACCCCTTTTCTCTAATTTTTTTCTGGATTTTAAATCCACTGCAAGAGCTTAGCTCTCTTCTGGAACCAATCTCTTAGAGATCCAAAAAGACATAATTTTTTGTGTAGTAACCCCAATGTCTTTGAAGATCGGGCGTTTCTCCTCTGATCTTTGAGGATTTTTTTTTGAATTTTAATTTCATTTTTTCGTTTCCCATCATGGGGGTTTCTGGAATTTAATTCCATTGCTTGAAAGGAATTTAATTCCTCATCAAAGAGCTTAGCTCTGAAAGATCAAGAAGGCCTTTTGGGAATTGTATTCCCTGGTGTTCTTGAGTATATTTTCATTATAAGGTTTTACCCTTATTTCCACAAATTTGAACTTGTTGGGTATTTTAACAGAACTCATTTTCTTTGAGGATGCCCAGAGTTTGTTTAAACTCCAGTGTCTATTTAATGAGAATCCTTTTTTATTCTAACAATGATTATCTTGTCTCATCATTGGTGAGCCGCCATATTGATTTTGTGGGGTCCATTAGTTTTGCAGCTAATGGTCTTATGGAACAAACATCACGTTTTTATTTTATTTTATTATTTTTTTATCATTATATTTTTTTTAAATGGGTTTTTCCTTTCCCCTCTTATTTCAGGAATGATGGCCTCACTTCTTGACTTCCCTTATACTCGCTCAGAAGTTGCTTTTCCGCAATCGCCATCAGACGAGGAAGTTATGGCGATGATTAGAGCGCATGACAAGGCCCATACGAGTCTTTTCTTATAGGGGTGTGGTACAGTCATATCATCAGGGGCCGTCGTAGATTTACTTATGGAGTGCCAACAGAACCTATCCGCTCGATGTCATTGATAGAGCGTCCGCGCACGGTTTATGCGGTGGAAGCGGTTAATTGGACCCCCATGGGCCGGCTTGAGTCGTCGACGACTGGGATACCTAATCAACCTATGATGTCCATTGATATCTTGGGGCGTCGGATATGCCAGGGCGAATCCCGACCCTGGGAGAAGGTATATAAGGTAGGCGTTACCCCGCGCCATCAGTGGGCTAGCTTTCTTGGGCTCGATACATTCTCTCCGCCAAACACGTACGGCTGCAGAAGGTTGGGTTGTACCAAGCAGTGTATGCGTCATTATTCTATTATCACACCTCTCACGTCTGGTGGGTTAAGGCTTTCTTGAACCAATGGAATCTTCCCACAAACACGTTCTTGCTAGGGGATCGCGAAGTCTCGATCTTACTGGAGGAGTTTCGCGAAATTTTAGGGTTTCCGATCAGGGGAGGGCATTACGAAGAGTTACTGCCTCCTGATGAGTACGTGTTTGCTACGGTGCCCGCTATGCTTGATGGCCTGACGACTGAGAACGTTGTTCATCATAAGCACCCAAGTCTAATCAAGGCCCTGGGTATCTTTGAAAAACTTTTCGTGACATCGGAAGGGTAAGGTGTCACTTTTGACGCTTTCATTACGTGCTTTCTCTGGGAGGATTTCTTATCCAAGAAGGCTCCAAAATTCGTGAAAATTGAAGACCCTTTTGGATTCGGGCTGAAGAAACTGCTGGCCAAAGAGGAAGACCTGCCGCAGTTTTATATTCCAAACTCGTCGACCGTAGCTTTCGATGCGATCGCAGCCCCTGGCATGGACGAAGAAACTTTCTTTATCGAATATACATATCGAAATATATATACATAAATTATTAAATCAATACCTGATTTAATAATCCGGCTCAATCCTAAACCGGCCAGTTTTATCAACCGTCCGATCGAAATTCTGGATAAGTAGTACAATCATTCAATTGGAACCCTGCACGTATCAAAGTATGGCTACTACATCATTTCGCCTGAACCAGGGAAACCCTCTGTGTGGGACTCTAAAGACTCATCAATACGCTGGCAATAGATTTAACCACAAGCACGTCAGCGGCACTAACTGTACGTAACGGCTACCCAGGTATTGAGCGAAAGGAAGGCCGACGAGCAAACTCATCCGTACCCTTACTGAGCCTTTCTGTGACAAATCCGTACAGTCCGGTCTGTTCGTGTAAGAGTATCGCATATCGGGTCTAGGGAGGTGGATAAAGTCAGACCCCTAATAATGCGATATTTCGTATCGGTGTGAAGCCCATCACCCACTGAGAAACTACTGATCCAAATCAGTAATTCCCGTCCACCTTGGCCAAGGATTTCCGGTGATGACCACTCGTGCACAGCGCGACATCAACCCCCAATACCGGAAGAGACGAATTCCCAACGAACCGCTCACTGCCTCCATGTGGCTCGGGACTGTACCCAACTAAAACCTGTTTGCATAACTCCTTTAATCCGTGTTAGGGTAATAATCAAAGAACAGTGGGAACTCACACGAGAAAAATGACGATCTCAAGTCGACAGACTAACCTGTACTCATATCGCCTGAGAACTGATACCTGACAATAGGTATAATACCATCTAGCATATTCCCGGCAAGTCCGTCCAGTATAACTCATAACCCAATGAGCACCTGTATACTATCTTAGATGACTAACTGACACCAATGGCTTGTGAGACCGGCCACCTCCCCTCGTCGGGGTCTCGAAAAGTATACACTAGTCTATTCCGGAGTATCGATGCCCAGTTTCGATACTCCCTCGACTAGAGACATTTAAGGATGTGCTTATAGACCACCCAGCTCGCACGTATATGATCGCCATCATAATGCTGGTAGTCAAGTAAGAATCCTATGGGATCTATCAACATGTAATGGTGATCTGTAATACCGCATAATGCATGTACATGATGATAGAGACAAACCAGATAGTATACTATCATTTCGAGTAAGACTGTTCTACCCGTATAGGTCCTCCCTCAATCATCACAATCGCCTACCTGCGATTATAATAATTGACTTGAGGGCACTATATCCAACAGTGTACACCTCATTACGCCTGTTTGAGTTTTCTAAAACTTTTCGTTTCTCCGTGAATTGCACGTGCAACTCTTGGGCTTCCGAAAAATTAAAAAGAAAAATCTAAAAATAATTGGGTCTGATGGGAATCAAACACACATGCTATGTCACAGCAGTGCAGAGGCTTTACCAATGAGCTACAAGTTGCTTCTTACTTTTATTTAACAAAAATAACTTTTAACTCTTACACAGGCTGTAATACCCTTTTCTATACAATAACAAAAAATTTCTGCATAGGAATTTTAGAGTTGTTACATTCTATCCTCCTTACAAAAATTTCGTCCTCAAAATTTACAATTGCATAGAAACTAATTTTCAAAAAGGTAAGGGTATCATGTACGCATATTTTCTTCTCTTTTCCAAGTTGATTCTCCTGGCGAATCCTTTCTCCACATCACTCGGACCAAGTTTACCTCCTTATTCCGTAATGTTTTCACCTTTCGGTCCAAGATCTCACCTAGTTGTTGCTCGTAGGTTAGATCAGTCTGTACCGTGAGCTCTGAGTGGTCAAGTATATGGCTGGGGTCGCTCACATATCGTCTTAGCTGGGATATGTGGAATACGTTGTGTACTCCTTCCAATGAGGATGGCAGTGCCAAGCGATATGCCACTTCTCCAACTCGTTCGAGTATGTCGAACGACCCTCTGTATATTGGACTTAATTTACCTCTCTTGCCAAACATATCACTCCTCTGTTTGGAGAGATCTTTAGGAATACATGTTCTCCGAGTTGAAGCTCTAAGTGTCGGCGCTTTGCATCTGCCCAATGTTTCTGTCGGTCTTGGGCTATGCGCATCTTTTTCATGATCTTGCAAACCACATCTACTGTTGCCACAACCATCTCTGGTCTAAGGAGTTCACGATCTCCAACGTCGTCCCAATTCAGCGGGGAACGACACTTCCGTCCATAGAGTGCTGCGAAAGGTGCTATCCCAATGCTTGACTGGTAGATGTTGTTGTATGAGAACTCCACAAGGTGTAGGTGATCTTCCCATAAACCTCCGAAGTCTAACATACAGGCTCTCAGCATATCTTCTAATATCTGAATTGTTCGCTCCGACTATCCGTCTGTTTGTGGTTGATACGCCATGCTGAAAATCAGACTCATCCCCAGGCTAGCTTGCAGACTCTGCCAAAACTGTGATCGGAATCTTGTATCACGATCGGAGACAATGCAAACAGGTACCCAATGTAATCCCATGATCTCCTGCATGAGTTTATAGTATCAAGTATGATACATCTTGAAGGTATCAATCTTACTTTAGATTTATACTCACCTCCATGTACTTTCTTGCTAACGTCTCAGTTGACTGGCCAATTCGAAATGGAATAAAGTGAGCCGACTTGGTGAGTCGATCCACAATAACCCAAATTGCGTCGTTACCCTTCATGCTGCGAGGGAGAGAAGCCATGAAGTCTATGGTAATGTGCTGCCATTTCCATTCTGGGATCGGTAACGGATGAAGTAGACCAGCAGTTCTGTGATATTCAGCCTTCACTTACTGACATACTAGACACTTTACTACGCTCCTTGCTACTTCTCGCTTCATTCCATACTACCAGTAATGTTGTCGTAGATCCTTGTACATCTTTGTACCACCGGGGTGTACCGAATACGGAGAGCTGTAGGCTTCTTTCATCAACTCTTCTCGAACAGGTCCGACTGGTATGCATAAACGGCTCCATATCGCAAGGATCCATCTTTGTGGATGATGAAGTCAGTTAGTAATCCACTTTCTACTTGGTCTCGGATCTTTTGTAGCTTGGCATCATTTGCTTGAGCTGCCTTGATCTGATTGACAAGAGTGGACTAGACTTGTAAGTTCATCAAAGATAAAGCGTTACCTGGCACAACTACTTCAATCTTCAATCCATGCAGTTCTTGTTGTAGTCTCCACTGAGCGGTGAGGTTCATTGCTAATGGCTGGCGACTAAGGGTATCAGGAACTACATTCACCTTTCCTGGATGATACTATAGGTTGATGTAGAAATCCGCCATGAGTTATAGCCATATTCTCTGCCGCATGTTGAGTTCCTTCTGAGTAAATACATATTTAGGACTTTTATGGTCAGTGTATATATCCACTTATTCTCCCAAAAGATAATGGCGCCAAATCTTGAGTGCGAAGACCACTGCTGTTAGTTCCAGATCATGTGTTGGATAGTTGCGTTCATGAACTTTTAACTGCCTTGATACAAAAGCCATAACTTTTCCATACTGGTGTAGAACAAAACCTAATCATTTTCCGGACGCATCGCAATGCACATCGAATCCACCAGATTGATCCGGTATTACAAGGATAAGAGCTGTCACACCCCGCTTCCCAATGTACGGAATCGGTGACGTGGCAGGCCGTAATGTATTAACTAAGAAATAAATATGTTAAGCGTAATTAAGAAATATATATAAAATGCAAAACTATAAACATCAACCTTTATTTACATTCACTTTACATACAACTGTTTGAAAATGAAAAGATACAATGATAAAAACAGTGTCTAAACAGTGGCATACAAACTGAAAGTAAATACAAGGAGACCTAGAAGTCCGGCTAGGCAGTGAGCTGGTCCAAGTCTTCCTGGCTAGGCTCGATCTCCTGAGAGTCCGGTCCTCCTGACGAACATTCCAAAGAAAGAAAAGACAGAAATGTCGTCAGCGAACTAGCGCTCGGTAAGTCTCAAAAGAAGGAATGGAATAGAACAAGTAATGTTAAAAGAAACTGTTAAGTTGTACATGTATATGCTTATTATTCTAACGTAGTTGTTTGTAGCTTGGTACATAAAGTATTTGTGTATACGAGAGGAGTCCATCTTACCTCATGGACTATGGTAACATGTAGTACAAGGTCTCATCATAACCCATGGAACAACGGCACAAGAGTTCATGTAGGTGTCTTTTAAGTGACCATCTCGTGCCACGCTATACGTTCCGTACCAATCTACCCCGTTATCCTCGCGTAATGTATTGGATAGAGTATATTTACAAGTCTTGCTGAAACCATGGATACAAATTGTTCAAGTAATCAGGTTCAGGATGTAATCTTGTATTCAAGTAGTCATGTCAAGTTATAACCATGGTTCGGTCAAGTCAAGTCAAGTATTCATGTTTGATATTGATATTTGAATTCAAGTATTCAGGTTCAAGTTCATGTATTCATGTTTGACTTTGGATTCAGGTTTGAAATGGACTCTGACTGAGTCAGAAACTTGTAACTGATTTAGATTCTGAATTAGGTTCGGAAGTCATCGGTAACTGCTGCACATGGACGGCAGGATTTGTGTCTTTTTCCAAGATAATTACCATTGATAACTCCGTTATGTTTTCTACCTTAAAAAGGCAAGCACTCACTTTCTTCGGCTCTCTAGGGCTCAAGAGAATTGATCCCACTTAAATCTATATTTACTAAAGTCCTTAAATATTGTTTTATATAACTCGAGTGGGTTTTATGAAAAATATTTTTAATAAAATTTCAAAATAAACCTCGAGAATTTATTTATATTATTTAGGTTTTTCATTGATATGAATTTTAAGGATTTGAGGTATTTTAGTGATAATTCCTTAGCCTGGAAAATTCATGGTATTTTATTGTAAAACGTGTCTTTTGTTGGTATCTTGATGGTATTTTAGTTAAACTTGAAAATCTTTCATTTAAAAAAATATAAGTTTATTATATTTTGAAAATATATGGATTTTTAATTTTTATATAATCATTAAAAATTAAATTTTATTTAATTAGAAAAATGTGTTTTTCTTAAAACCGTATTTAAAACCTTTCGAGTCCAAATGCTCCGTGAGAAGGTCTGCATCTCGCTCTACTAACCCAAGAATGAGCGATAATCCACACCATCCATTAGCAGGTTTCCTAAAAGGGGTTGTAGAGGTATAATCGCAAAGGAATTTAAAACACCGTTTAAAAGAAATCCGGTTTTTATAGTAAGTGGTATTTTCTTGTAATAATGTCTTCGCAACGAAAAATATATTCAAAGAGTATCGTGCTATGAAACCAAGTGTGTATGTAAGAGGTAGGTCGTTACATCGTGATGTTTTTCTAAAGGTATGTTTGTAACAAAAACTAAAAGAGGTGATATTTAAAGTTCATGATATTTAAATGAAAAAGTCCTACTATTGTTATTAGGGTTTAAGCTTACAAGTATTGTATAAAAATTTGATGAAAATTTTAATATTTTTATAGTAAGTGGTATTTCACATGAGAATTTTAATGAAAATTTGATTCTAAATATTATGGTTTAAGCTTACAAGTATTGCATAAAAAAAAATTTGACCAAAGATAAAAGGAATTGGAGTTATAGGATTTGAAAAAAGTGATATCGGTATTAACTCCACTTACCAATATATGTTTTAAAATGAATTTTTAAAGAAGAGAATGAATATTATAAGGAACTTACAAGTTAGGAGGCTTAAAGAAAGGTTGAAAAAAGGGGGATTGTTTCCCCCGATCAGAGCAAAGCTCTGTTCAAATTTCAAATTTTGACATGAAGCAACACTTCATAGCAGCGCCAAGAGCACTGCACTCTAAGCAGCGCACCACGTGCAAAGTACGTGTGCGCTAGCGCTAAGATCGCTGCACTCTAAGTAGCGCACCGCGTGCAAAGCACGAGTGCGCTAGCGCTAGAACTAAATGTTCTCCACCGTTGGATCAAAAATCCAATGAACACGATTAAAAATCATCAATTAATAAGAATAAAATTCTGTTAAGGAAAGATTTCTCAAAATCTTACCAAACAAAAAGATTGTGCTCTGTAAATCAGAGCACTGATGGATCAATGATTCAAAGGTGATTAAAAATCACCAAAATTACAGAATAAATTCTGTATGGGGAAAGATTTCCCAATCTTATTAAAAACAAGAAAATTGCCTTCTGTAAATCAGAATCTCTTGGATCAAAGATCCAACGGTGGGGAAATCCCCAAATCAATCGGAGAAAAGATCTCCTTAACCGATTGAACAAATCAGCTCGCCCTATATAAAGGCCAAAAACTTCAAGTCTCAACATACAGAGAGACATATAGAGAGAGATATAGAGGAACCTCCCTATAAACTTTGTGAAATCTCAGAAAGAAGAGCCACGCTCTCAGAAGAAGAAGATTTTCTTCAAGGTAAAAAAGAACAGAAAGACGAAATCGTCTCATATAAAAAGAAGAATTTGCCTCTTTCTTTAAGATCATTGATCTATAAGACCAGGTCTTTCATAAAGAGATCAAAAGATCTCGTCATAAAATAATAAGAAGAAGAATATAATTCTTCTCACAGATCATAGATTTATAAGACTAAGTCTTTTACAAAAAGAGATCATGAACATCTCATTATAAAAAAGGGGGAGAGAATAATTCAATTCTCTTAGGATCACAGATCCATAAAGGCAAAGCATTTCACCAAAATAAGAGATTGAAACATCTCCTATAAAATAAGAGCTTTGTTCTTAGAACCTTGAGACAAAGTCTCTTATAAACGAGAATTTATTTCTCAGATCATAAAGCTGATCAGATAGCGCTTTGCGCTCATAAACTAGCGCTTTGCGCTCTTGGACTGGCGCTCAATGCCAAGCGCACTACGTGCTCCTCACGTGTTCGCCACTTAACAAATAGCGCTTTGCGCTCTTGGACTGGCGCTCAGCGCCAAGCGCACCATATGTTCCTCATGTGTGCGCTGCTGAACAAATAGCGCTTTGCGCTCATAAACTGGCGCATTGCGCCCATTGTCTGGCGCTCAGCGCCAAGCGCGCCACGTGCTCCTCACGTGTGCGCTACTCAGCAGAAGCGCTCTGCGCTCTTTGACTGGCGCAAAGCGCCAAGTGCGCCACGTGCTCCTCACGTGTACGCTAAAAAGAACATAAATTGTTCTATAAATAAAGCCCGGAGCTATGATGAATGCTCAGCATTCAGTAAAAGACAAAAACATTGTCAGAATTCAAATCAATGCTCAGTATTGTCAAATGTTTAACATTTTAACTGAGTGTGCCGAGTCCAAGTTGGCCATAAACCCCTCATTCAGATTAATTGAGCCCATGTACTCATAAATCTTTGATCTTAGTCCTAAATTGGACTATACATCCTAACCAAAATTGGTTCAAGGGTACATCTCTTTACTCCTCTGATATTTGTCGTTGTAATCCTTCAACGTCTTCAGAGAGGTGACGGATCCCGACAACCAAACATTCCATGGACTGTGGGGTCCTTAAGCCCATAGACTATGATGTCCTTAACCTCGGACTGTGGGGTCCTTAAACCTATGGACTATGATGTCCGTAATCTCGGACTGTGGGGTCCTTAACCTTGGACTGTGGGGTCCTTAAACCCATGGACTATGATGTCCTTAACCTTAGACTATAGGGTCCTTAAGCCCATGGACTATGACGTCCTTAATCTTGGACCGTAATGTCCTTAAACTAATGGACCGCAATGTCTCTAAACTAAACAATAGAGCCCAAATGCTCTTTTGTTGGATCTAAATGATCCCGTTAAGTTGATCTTGGTCTAAAATTAGACTAACGTATCCTTAACAAACGTTTAAGTTGATCTTAATCTCAAATGAGACTAACACATCTTTAAACCCAACACCAAACCCAAATCTATGAAAATATGGATTTGGACTAATCCACGCCCTACGGGCGACAACATAAATGAGTCTCCGTATACAATCCACGGGCAACCAAAAACAAAACAAACATCCACGATACGAAGTGACCATCTGGAGAAGGAGAAAGTGGTTACCGCGATGCGGTAGCGTAATTAATTGCAGGGGCTTGCGCCTGCAGGGAAGAGCGTCCCCACGATCAAAAACCCCTTAACGAGGGGGAATCTGACGAAATCTACTACATCGGCCACATCCGTTTAAACCTTCAATACATGGTGTCATAAATCAACTTAGCATCTTCGGAGAGGTGGACGGATAGCACTAAATAGAATCTGCCCTTGAAGTTCAGGCCGGATGTCCAAACTTCCCGGTCGCGTCCTTCGGCGGAGAACAGATTCTAGCACGTCCGGTGGGACCTTTTCCTCTTTACACTCCACACTTCGTGTTTCGTATTTTTTCCGTGATTAGATAATCGCGGTATGTATGTTTGTGGTTGCCCTTAGGGAGTGGATACCTAAGTCGGCGCTTCGTCTCTATAAAGAATGGCGTTTATTCCCACCTTAGCAACACAGGCTCTGTCATATCTGGTAGAGTTAAGTACGGGCCACCTGCAGGCTCAAATCTCTGCAATCCGGCTCTTCAAGAAATCAACGGGCTTCTCTTTGGGTCGATGCTCCAACCTCCCACCCTCGGTGCCTCAACGCCGATGGAGGAAGCCCGGAGGAAGTTTGCCTTCCACGGGCGGGCTCCCCAAGCAGCAGCTTTGCCGACGGAATCAGTCCTCAAACAACTGGCACATGCCAAGGACCAAGGTCGACGCAGGGGGCGGAATATTCAAGCTCTCAAAGGAAACAGGGAGCAGGCTCGGCAAAATCCTCAAGCTAATTCCCGGCCGTAAGAAACGGTCGACATCGATATCAGCGTCATATAAAATGAGCTGGGGGCAGTTCTCCGTATGGTCCTGTTTCAACCCCATTGATGAATGTTGTTGTTCCAACTGGGAACAACTTCAAATTGTTGTGAGTGTCAGACAAAGTTCTCCTACCGCAATATTAAAGAAGTCTCCGTAGCCCATGGAGATCCCACGAGAGCAGAAACCAGTTCGCTCCCTGACACAACTTTCCTCATCTATATATAAAGTTTGGAAGCCGGTGAAGGGGACTTACCCCAAGACGGATCCTGATACATCGGTTCCTCTAAAAACCAAAGCGGCTTTTCACAACAAGAGGCCCAATAAAGCTCAAGTGCTCGAGGGTATGGCTGACCTCCTCTGGTGCTTCGAAAACGATGATGACGAGGTGATCTCGGAGTTTCCACCAGCACCAAAAGAGCTGGAAGATGGGATACATACTACTGCAGATAACCTCAAGAAAATTGACTTGGGGACGGCAAGTGACCCGCGGCCGACATTCATCAGTGAGCTGTTGTCTGAAGAAAGGGTGGATACGCTAAAAGACGTGCTCATGCAGTATAAATACTGCTTCGCATGGAACTATTCAGAGATGCCGGGACTCGATCCAGAGATCGCTGTGCACAAATTGGCGATATCTACGGACGTCAAGCCAGTCAAACAAGCACCGAGAAGGATGTGGCTCGAACTTGAAATGAGCATCAACGCCGAGGTTAAGAAGCTAATCGAATCCGGCTTCATCCAAGAGGTTCAGTACCATGACTGGATTGCCAACATTGTCCCAGTGATGAAGAAAAATGGAATTGTGCGTATGTGCGTGGATTTTCGGGACATCAATAAAGCTTGCCTGAAGGATGATTTTCCTGTACCAGTTACCGAGCTGATGATAAATAACACGTCCACTCATGAAGTCTTCTCCTTCATGGACAGATCATCAGGGTACAATCAAATAAAGATGCATCCCGAAAACCAGAAGCATACCGCTTTCCGGGCTCCTCTGGGCATATTCTGCTACAAAGTGATGCCCTTCGGTCTGAAGAACGCCGGCGCCACCTATCAGAGGGCCATGACGAAGATTTTCGATGACCTCATACATGAAATCGTCGAATGCTATATCGAAGACCTTGTGGTGAAAAGCAAATCGCACGAGGAGCATTAGGAGCATCTGAAGATCGTGTTTCAGCGCCTTCGGAAATAAAACTTGAAAATGAACCCTCTCAAATGCACATTCGGAGTCTCCTCGGGTAAATTTGTAGGGTTCATTGTATGACACCGAGGCATCGAAATTGACCTGTCAAAGATCAAAATGATTATGGAAATGCCCTCCCCACGAACTTTGAAGCAACTGCGGTCTCTCCAAGGGAAGCTCGCGCATATCCGGCGGTTCATAGCTAATCTCTCCGAAAAATGCCGCCCCTACAGCCACTTGATGAAGAAGGGAACCCCGTTCATCTGGGATCGCAAATTCCAAAGCGCACTGGACGAAATCAAGCAATACCTACAGAATCCTCTGGTGCTAACCACTCCAGTCAAAGGAAAGCCCCTCATTCTGTATACAACTGCCCTTGAAGGTTTCTTAGGCGCGCTATGGGCACAAGAGAATGACCAAAGGAAGGAGAGAGCCCTCTACTATTTGAGTCGAGTTCTCCTGGGGGCAGAAAACAATTACTTCCCCATTGAAAAACACTGCCTAGCGTTGATCTTCTCGATAACGAAGCTCAGATACTATGCGTTGGCACATGAGGTCCATCTCATATCAAAGGTGGATCCTCTTAAATATTTGATGTCAAAGGACATATGAACGGGACGGCTCGCAAAGTGGGCCCTGCTCTTAATGGAATTCTCAGTGACATACCGACCCCTCAAGGTAGTGAAAGGCCAAGCTATCGCTGACTTCCTCGCTGAGCATCCGATACCTGTCGATTCTCCTTTGAACTGCGAATTGCCCGATGAGCACGCGTTTGACACGATCGATAGGGAGAGAAGAGAGAATGATACCCGGTGGAAACTCTACTTCGATGGAGCATCTTCTATGAAGAAGCGCAAACAAAGCACCCATAATCAAATCAGAAGTAGGCCTCATCTTCGTGACCCCACAAGGAGGGATAATGCACTTTGCCTTTTCCTTGACAGAGCCGAGGACGAACAATGAAGCCGAATACGAAGCTTTGATAGCAGGTCTCGAGATCGCTGTCGACATGGGAATCGAAAACCTCCTCATATACGGAGACTCCCAGCTGGTCGTTAGTCAAGTAAACGGCGACTATCAAACGTGCAAACCAGAGTTGGTAAAGTACGGTGAGAAAGTGCAACAATTGCTGGCTCAAATTCCCACCTACGCCCTGGAAAGCATACCGCGTGTGGAAAATAGCAAAGCGGATGCATTAGCCAAACTCGCTAAAGAACTGACTGACGAAAACCTCGATGATGTAAGGATTGTGGTACAAAGCCTTCGAGTTCTTGCACTGGCAGAACTATCTCCGGAATCGTCTAAAGAAAGGAAAGCGACTAAGCAAACAGCCTTACAAATAAAAGATCACGAAAATGCTAAGGATTGGAGAGAAGTCTTTATAGACTACTTCAAATCCCGACGAACACCTGAAGATGCATCCTCAAGACATCAGCTCATGAAACGAGCTCTGTCTTTCGCCTTCATCAATGATACCCTGTACAAGAGATCG
Source organism: Agapanthus africanus (assembly GCA_030015575.1). Taxonomy (NCBI): domain Eukaryota; kingdom Viridiplantae; phylum Streptophyta; class Magnoliopsida; order Asparagales; family Amaryllidaceae; genus Agapanthus; species Agapanthus africanus. The sequence continues at coordinate 805,951,786 of CM057340.1, read as the reverse complement.
TTCGACTCTCTATGGCTAAGATGCCTGGGGCCGGAAAAAGCAAAGAGAGTCGTCCAAGAAACTCATGACGGACTCTGCAGTTCTCATCAAGCCGGGCCGAAGATGAAACAGAAGATCAAAAGGATGGGCTACTATTGGCCCACGATGATCCAAGACTGCCTCGAATACGCAAAGCAGTGCCACTCGTGCAAAATTCACGGGGACTTTATCCACCAGCATCCAAATTCACTACATCCATTGGTGGCTAGATGGCCGTTCGAAATGTGGGGAACCGACATAATCGGGCCCATCGAACCAGTATCGTCCAGAGGACATCGATTCATTTTAGCAACAACTGATTATTTCTCCAAATGGCAGAAGCAGTACTGCTGAGGGAAGTGATGACGGAGAATATTTTCCATTTCTTCAGACGCATGTCATCTATCAGTTCGGCACTCCACGACGGATTATCTCCGATAACGGGCCGGCCTACAGAAGCCATAAAATCAGCCACTTTGCACAACAGTATAACATAGATTGGAGATACTCTTCGGTCTATAATCCCCGAGCTAACGGTCTAGCTGAGGCTTTCAACAAGACCTTGATAAAGATCGTGAAAAAACGGTGTCCAGAAATAAGAAGGACTGGCACGAGAGACTGCCTAAAGCTCTATGGGCGTATCGAAACACATTCAAAACGGCCACAAGCACAACGCCGTATGTATTGGTATTCGGCGCTGAAGCAGTACTCCCCTTGGTGATAGTGCTACCCTCCTTATGAGTGGCAGTTCATTACGAGCTAACGAACGAAGAGAATGCTCATCTTTGGCTTGAGGAGCTTGATGCCCTCGATGAAACCCGGCTCATGGCGCAGCAAAACTTGGAGGCTTATAAAGCAAAGATGATACGCTCATATGAGAGATTGACTAGACCGAGAATATTCCGCCAAGGCGAACTCGTGCTAGTGGTCAAGAGACCCATGATCACTAATCATGCCAAATGGGGGAAATTTGAGCCGAACTATGAAGGCCCGTACATCATAGACAAAGTTTACCAGGGTGGAGCCTATCTCCTCATGACATGCATGGCGAAAGACCCTACAGGCCAATAAATGGTCGATTCCTGAAAAAATACTACGCCTGACGAGTCACGGCCTAGGTCAATGATGAATGATGACGCCTATGTCCGCTCGCCATCTTCCTAAGCCCAAACTCTATAAGTAGTAGCCGGCAAACGGACCGAAACGTGTTTAAACTAACAATGGACCACTATGTCCTAAAACTGGCTATTGACCGAGACGTTTATAAACTACTACGGACCGCAGCATCCCAAAGCTGACACAAAAAAAAAATAGAAAAAAGAAGAAAAAAGAAAATGGTATGTCCATAAGAGAGATGGGCACGGATGAAAACCCGAAAGGGCTCCGTGAGTAAAAACAGCAGGGTTACCGGCGAGTTTTGTGAAAACCCGAAAGGGCGCAATCTTGTTAAAAGACGCTTGCAAGGTCCTCTCGACCTTGTGAGGAGAAAATGCATGCGTGAGATCCTTACGACTCACAAAGGAGCAACACACTTAGGGATCTCCACGATTCCTAAGGAGAGATTACACTTACGAGATCCTCACGACTCATAAGGAGAATTCCCCTTTGAGATTCTCACGGCTCATAGGATTCAAAAGCCTTAAACTACAAGGATCTGAACCTGTTCTTAAGCCATCACAGTCTCCAATGCTGTCCTACAAGCGGTTCAATCTTGACCCATGTATACAATCCACGAGCACGAATAAACATTTCCCTAACAAAGTCCCACCAGAGACTGGGGATATGCTCATACGGTGTACAAGCCTTGTAAGTCCTCTCGACGTATAAGGAGAAAACACTCATGTAAGATCCTTATGACTTATAAGAGACTATACACTTGGGAATCCTCACGATTCTTAAAGAGAAAACACACGTACGAGATCCTCACGACCCGTAGGGAGAAATACCTTCATGAGACACTTACGGCTCATGAAGTTAAAAGCCTTAGTCGACAGGATCTTAACCCTGATTGCTAAGCCACCTTTGTTCGAACTGACGAAGGCAAATGATGATTCGCTCCTGGCAATATCCCAGTCGTAGCGATGTTGATTCCTAAATCGTTATAAAATTCCAAATCTAAACTCGCAATAAAAAAACAGCGAGGCAAAAATGCACATGAGATGGTCGAAATGATAGGGCAACTTGCAAAAAAATCAGCAAGTAAAATATATGCATACAAAATAGCCGAAATGGTTTGGCAACTCGCAATAAAAAGCAGCGAGTAAATAAAACAAATAGCCGAAATGATTGGGCACCGCGAAAAATAGCCAAAATGATTGGGCAATCGTGACTTTCGCGATATAAAAGTTGAAATGATAGGGCATCGCGGAAAGAAAAAGATATAAAATGAAACTTTTTTCCCTACAGGTGAGATCACATCGATCCCTGTATACAATCCAGGGGCACGAACAAAAAGGGAACCATACCTTCCCACCAAGCTCCATCAGAAAGAGAGCCAAGTCTCGACGGCCGCATCTACAGCCTAGAGACCCACAACAGGTTCCCTCCTCATTCCAGCAGGATTCAGACGCGACAATCAACCTTGGAGCCATAGCAAAGTTCCTGTTCTAAATCTCGACGGTTCACAGACAGCCTAGAGATCACCAACAGCGTTCCTCCTCATTCCAGCAGGATTCAGACGTGACAATCAACCTTGGAGCCATGGCAAAGTCCCTGTTCTAAATCTCGACGGTTCACAGACAGCCTAGAGATCACCAACAGCGTTCCTCCTCATTCAAGCAGGATTCAGACGCGATAATCAACCTTGGAGCCTTGGCAAAGTCCCTATTCCAAATCTCGATGGTTCACAGACAGCCTAGAGATCACCAGCAGCGTTCCTCCTCATTCCAGCAGGATTCAGATGCGACAATCAACCTTGGAGCCATTGAAAAGTCCCTGTTCCAAACCTCGATGGTTCACAGACAACCGAGAGAGCAAATCCTGGTCCCGTAGAACACGGCTAAAGTCAATCCTGACCCTGTGGGAAACGCCCAGAGCACCTTCTGGTCCCGTAGAACACGGCTAAAACCAATTCTGACCCCGTGGGAAATGCCCAGAGCACCTCCTGGTCCCGTAGAACATGGCTAAAGTCAATCTTGACCCCGTAGGAAACGCCCAGAGCACCTCCTGGTCCCGTAGAACACGGCTAAAGTCAATCCTGACCCCATAGGAAACGCCCAGAGCACCTCCTGGTCCCGTAGAACACGGCTAAAGTCAATCCTGACCCCGTGGGAAACGCCCAGAGCAAATCCTGGTCCCGTAGAACACGGCTAAAGTCAATCCTGACCCCGTGGGAAACGCCCAGAGCACCTCCTGGTACCGTAGAACATGGCTAATGTCTATCCTGACCCCGTGGAAAACGTCCAGAGCAACCCCTGACTCCGTAAAATGCGGATAAAGTCAACCCCTGACTCCGTGAAATGCGGATAAAGTCAACCCCTAACCCTGTAGAACACGGGCAGAGCCAATTCTGACTCCGTGGGAAACAGCCAGAGTAAACCCTCGAACTCCCCGTCAAAATAATGCTTTGACCCGGAAGCAGGTCAACTCATCAAACTCTTACGAGTCCTCTCGACCTGTAAGGAGAAAATTCTCTTGTGAGATCCTTACAACTCTCAAGAGAAAATGCACTTAGGAATCCTCACAATTCCTAAGGAGAAACCACACCTGCGAGATCCTCTCGACTCTTAGGGAGAAAAGTCTTTATGAGACCCTCACGGCTCACAAAGTTGAAAAGTCTTAGGTGGCAGATCCTAACCCTGTATCCCAAGCCATCATTGTCTCGCAGAGAGGTCAAGGTAGATTTTCTACAGGCCACACTCTCATAAGTCAAACATCGACAAGAAAGGAAACAACCACTTACAAGTCCTCTCGACTTATAAGGAAGAAAATTCTCTCGGGAGATCCTTATGACTCTCAAGAGAAAACTCACTTAGGAAACCTCACGATTCCTAAGGAGAAAATACACCTACGGGATCCTCTCGACCTGTAGGGAGAAAATTCTTTATGAGACCCTCACGGCTCATAAAGTTGAAAAGTCTTAGGCAGCAGACCTGAACCTGTTTCCTAAGCCATCGTTACCCTGCAAAGAGCCTAAGATGGACCGTCACTTACTGTCTGCAGTCCACACTTGCTAAAATCACATGGCAACAACACGGTAAAGAGAAGAAAGCGACAGTATGGAGAATATTTATGCATGTGCGAAAAGGTTTAATGCATAAAATAAACACATGGAAATGGAAAAGCTTGCTATGCATACTTCAGAAAATTCCTACGTTGATGAAAAAAGTAAACAAAAACGCCATTAAAATGTTTACAAAGGCAAGACATCAAATCCAGGACATGGATTGAGAAATTCAAAAGTGAGGCCATCCAAAATTTTTCGAGTCTCTCGGACCATCTTCGTGTGCATCCTTTCACGATCGCAAGCGTCAGGATGCCCACTGATGTCCTCCACCCTCCAATAAGCAGCGAGTATCGCCGCCTGCTGAAAAGCTTGATGCAGGATGTCAACAAGGTTGTCTCGCATTTTCTTTGAGATTAAACCCATCAGATACACCGAGTGCACCTTATCTTCGGCGTCGTCCAATGCCTTAAGAGGCATGCCGGCATAGAATAGAGGAAGTGCTCCCCAGATCGCTCCCATAATAAGCTTCAAGAGAGAGGAACGACGAGAAAGCAGTCGACTATTGTATGCATCAAAGCGACCCATAATTTTAGCACACTAGGCGTTTTTGAATTCCTGGTTTTGAGAACGGCCGATGGCGCGAATGTCTCCGTAAGAAATAATTTCGTCGAAGTCATACATATGAGCGTCCATAACGTCTAAAAAAAATCAGCAGGAGTTAGTGGACAGACTGATTAAGAGAATCCTTATTAAAAAAAGACACAGGGATTTAAATGACTCTTGATATCCCCATCGAGAAAACAAGTTCTGGTTATGACACCTAACAAATTTAAATTTGTGTAAATAAAAGAGAAATCCTAAAGAAAGATTCTCATTTAATGAGAGACTCCTCGGGTCTAGGAGTTAAACTCCTCGAGAGTAATACTCTACAGACAGGAATGACACCTGTCAAAATCAATTATGAGGGGAATAGAAAGTTCCGCGAGAATTCTAAGAGTCTTGCTCTGTAAAAATGATGGAATAACCCATCAGAAAAATTGAAGAAAAGTTTTTAATGAATTAAAATTCCATGATCTTCAAGATCCATGAACAAACTATTAAGAGTTCTTTATGAAAGATTATTAAATCTACATGATTTGAAAAGAGCAAAACTCAGTTAATGGGTTAAGAAACCCTAGGAAAGATCTCTTTAGATCTATGATTTCAAGAGAGCAAAGCTCTGTTAATAAAACCCTAATAAAGGTTTTCTTGAAGATCTATGATCTATGAAGAGCAAAGCTCTGTTAAGGGGTGAAACCCTAGATTATTAAATAATCCTTTAAAAGATTTAATCTTTACCTAAATTTTGACAGAGTTCTGTCCTTAAGAAAATTCTTAAGATGAAGAGCTATGCTCTAAAGGAGAAATAATTCTCAGGAAAAAATAAGGAAGAAGATGAACAGAAATCATATTAAGGACTAAGGGTCCAATTTATAGGCACTGAGATGCTGTTTCAACTTCTGAGTTGATCCAATGGCAGAGATGCTGCCACCGCTGCACTCACATGTGGGCCACGTGAGAGCAACGGTGGGGTGAATTTGTTTCTCCCAATCAGAGCAAAGCTCTGTTCAAATTTCAAATTTTGAAATGAAACAACGCTTCATAGCAGCGCCAAGAGTGTTGCACTCTAAGCAGCGCAGCACGTGCAAAGCATGTGCGCGCTAACAGCGCTGCACTATAAGCAGCACACCACGTGCAAAGCATGCGTGCACTAGCGCTAAGTGCGCTGCACTCTAAGCAGCGCACCACGTGCAAAGCACATGTACGCTAGCGCTAAGTGCGCTGCACTCTAAGCAGCGCACCACGTGCAAAGCACGAGTGCGCTAGCGTTAGAACTAAATGTTTTCCACCGTTGGATCAAAGATCCAACGAACATGATTAAAAATCATCAATTAACCAGAATAAAATTCTGTTAAGGAGAGATTCCTCAAAATCTTTCCAAATAAAAAGATTGTGCTCTGTAAATCAGAGCACCGTTGGATCAAATGATCCGAAGGTGATTCAAAATCACCAAAATTACAGAATATATTCTGTATGGGGAAAGATTTCCCAATCTTATTAAAAACAAGAAAATTGCTTTCTGTAAATCAGAAGCCCTTGGATCAAAGATCTAACGGTGGGGAAATCTCCAAATCAATCGGAGAAAAGATCTTCTTAACCAATTGAACAAATTAGCTCACTCTATATAAAGACCCCAAGACTTCAAGTCTCAACATACAGAGAGACATATAGAGAGAGATATAGAGGAACCCCCATATAAAGTTTGAGAAATCTCAGAAAGAAGTGCCAAGCTCTCAGAAGAAGAAGATTTTCTTCAAGGTAAAAAAGAACAGAAAGACGAAATCGTCTCATATAAAAAGAAGAATTCACCTCTTTCTTTAAGATCATAGATCTATAAGACTAAGATCTTTCACAAAGAGATCAAAGGATCTCGTCATAAAATAATAAGAAAAAGAACATAATTCTTCTCACAGATCATAGATCTATAAGACTAAGGTCTTTTACAAAAAGAGATCATGAACATCTCATTATAACAACGGGGGAGAGAATAATTCAATTCTCTTAGGATCACAGATCCATAAAGGCAAAGCCTTTCACCAAAATAAGAGATTGAAATATCTCCTATAAAATAAGAACTTTGTTCTTAGATTCTTGAGACAAAGTCTCTTATAAACGAGAATTTATTTCTCAGATCATAAGGCTGATCAGATAGCGCTTTGCGCTCATAAACTAGCGCTTTGCGCTCTTGAACTGGCGCTCAGCGCCAAGCGCACCACGTGCTCCTCACGTATGCGCCACTTAACAAATAGCACTTTGTGCTCTTGGACTGCCGCTCAGCGCCAAGCTCACCATATGCTCCTCACGTGTGCGCCACTGAACAAATAGCGCTTTGCGCTCATAAACTGGCGCAATGCGCCTATTGTCTGGCCCTCAGCTCCAAGCGTGCCATGTGCTCCTCACATGTGCGCTACTCAGCAGAAGCGCTCTGCGCTCTTTGACTGGCACAAAGCGCCAAGCATGCCACGTGCTCCTCACGTGTGCACTAAAAAGAACATAAATTGTTCTATAAATAAAGCCCAGAGCTATGATGAATGCTCAGCATTCAGTAAAAGACAAAAACATTGTCAGAATTCAAATTAATGCTCAGTATTATCAAATGTTTAACATTTTAACTGAGTGGGCCAAGCCCAAGTTGGCCATAAACCCCTTATTCAGATTAATTGAGCCCATGTGCTCATAAATCTTTGATCTTAGTCCCAAATTGGACTATAGATCCCAACCAAAATTGGTTCAAGGGCACATCTCTTTACTCCTCTGATATTTGTCGTTGTAATCTTTCAACGTCTTCAGAGAGGTGACGGGTCCCGACAATCAAACATTCCATGGACTGTGGGGTCCTTAAGCCCATAGACTATGATGTCCTTAATCTCGGACTGTGGGGTCCTTAAGCCTATGGATTATGATGTCCTTAACCTCGGAATGTGGCGTCCTTAAGCCCATGGACTATGATGTCCTTAATCTCGGACTGTGGGGTCCTTAAACCCATGGATTATGATGTCTTTAACCTCGGACTGTGGGGTCCTTAAGCCCATGGATTATGATGTCCTTAACCTCGGACTGTGGGGTCCTTAAGCCCATGGACTATGATGTCCTTAACCATGGACTGTGGGGTCTTTAAGCCCATGGACTATGATTTCCTTAACCTTGGACCGTAATGACCTTAAACTAATGGACCGCAATGTCCTTAAAATAAACAATAGAGCCCAAATGCTCTTTTGTTGTATCTAAATGATCCCGTTAAGTTGATCTTGGTCTAAAATTAGACTAACGTATCCTTAACAAACGTTTAAGTTGATCTTAGTCTCAAATGAGACTAGCGCATCCTTAAACCCAATCCCAAACCCAAATTTAAGAAGATATGGATTTGGACTAATCCACGCCCTACGGGCGACAACATAAATTAGTCTCCGTATACAATCCACGGGCAACCAAAAACAAAACAAATATCCACGACACGAAGTGACCATCTGGAGAAGGAGAAAGTGGTTACCGCGATGCGGTAGCATAATTAACTGCAGGGGCTTGTGCCTGCAGGGAAGAGCGTCCCCACAATCAAAAAACCCCTTAACGAGGGGGAATCTGATGAAGTCTGCTATATCGGCCGCATCCATTTAAACTTTCGATATATGGTGTCATAAATCAACTTGGCATCTTCGGAGAGGTGGACGGATAGCACCAAATAGCATCTGCCCTCGAAGTTCAGGCCAAACTTCCGAACGTCCCGGTCGCGTCCTTCGGTGGAGAACAAGGATGAGTTTCTTAGTATCGCGGGAGAGCCGAAATAGTTTCGATTCTTCGCCGGAAGTTGACCGCTTGCTAACTCCTCTTTACTCCACTTGTACTTAGAGAATTTTTTTAGAGTTTTGGCTAGAAATTTCAGAATGATGTTGAGCCAAAGTGGGGGTGGTATTTATAGTGGAGAATAAGGGTTTTGGAATTAAAAATTTGGATTAAAAAGTATTAAAATTTTGTTTAATGGTGAAATGAATAGTCTCTGTTTAATTGCAGGGAATCAAACAGTGCAGGGGAGTTAGGGGTAGGTCAAGAGTCAAGTGTGCAAAGCCCGGGCCTCATTGGCCTCGGTTGAACCGTCAGTGACGGCATATTCTCCATTTCCGCCGGTCGATCTAGGGCTTCGTGCATCAGGATTTGTGCCACGTGTACAACTCAGTGTTTACTCCATTTTCCACATGTTTGATTTTTTGACTTTTCATTTTTCTGTGTATTGCACGTGTAAACTTTTGGGTGTCCAAAAATGTAACAACTCCAATTTTTGTATACATAAATTTGATTTAAATTTGAAGTATACTTGGAGTATTTAATATTGCTGTTACCACTTTAAGTATTTATTTTCCCACAATAATTATAAGAAGGAGCTTGTAGCTCATTGGTAATACCTTGCACTGCTGAACCAAGCCACCAGAGTTCAAATCACATGCCCCACATTATTTTTAGATTATTTTTCTTTTAAAATTCTTAGAAGCCCAGCAGTCCATAGGCCATAACTCCCAAAAATTGAACTGAACCCTAAAAAGTAAAAATACCAGGAGCTACGTCTGAAGACCCCCACCCAAGGACCACCGGACTCGGCCGAGTCGGCCGGCGGACCGGCCGACTCTGGCAGGCGCCGACGGCCGAGTCCCCAAAACGAAACTTGTGTCTTTTTGTCTTCTCAACTCCCCTGTATACTCTAAATGCTTGGATCGGTTCCCGAATCTTAAATACACCATATTTACTATAAATTTTAATGTTTTTCTTTAATTTTTATAATTTTTAAAATAAAAACCTTTCACCTACCCTACCCTAGCCTATCCTATAAATACACCCCGCTACCCTCTACCCTCTCATCCCAAAACAATAGGTTTACTCTCTCAAAATTTTTACAAGAAGGGTGTACTTTGAAATCAAGTTCACGGCGAAGCGCTGACGGAATTCCGGCAATATTTTTTTTGAAACACCCGGCGACGAAGCAACGCCTCGGCAGCTCATCTAGTTCCCCTATACTCTTTAGTATAGATCGAAACCCGTAAGTCCCATTCTATCTCCCTTTCTAATTCTCAAAAATAAGAATTTACGAAACCCGACGGAATCGGAACAAATCCGATTTCCGATTCGGTTTTCTATAAAATTTCACTTCTAATCAATTCAATCATGTTTAAACATCTTTATCTTGACTATTAAACTTGTAAAAATCAATTTGAATAAGTTTTCACACATAAAATGATAACCTTTTCAATTTACCGTATTTATTTTACTTTAATACCATCATATTTCAATTTCACATTTAACCCCTTAACTTACTATACATTTTAAGTAGAGCACGAGGTAACGACCTACCTCCACACACACGCAAATACAACCCCAAAACGATATCATCAAAACTTGGAATACGATAAAACGAAACTTTCATTAAAATACCATAATCTTAATAAAATAATTCTTAAAGGTTTTAGATTTGTTACACTTTTAAGTAAATACTTCTTACTAGGAAAATACGATAAGTTGTGGACATCGATCGTTTATCTAAAACTGACTTTGTGGTGTCTAGGCTAGGCAAGTGAGCTTAGGTAACTTTAAAAGGCCCGCCTCAAGATTCGTGAGCGGATCCCTCCTTCCTCACTTGTACTTACCTGGCCATAATTGGCGGTGAAGAGGCGATTTGAGCCTTCTAACGACTTCTCGTTTAGACCATTTAGAAATATGCTAGTTGACTTAGGAAACCCTAGAACCTAAAATACGGAAAATTACACTTTGCAAATAAATACCTTTTACTTTATAAAAACGTTTTCTAAAGGATTAGTATTTTACAATCTTTGCAAAGCGCCGCTACAACCCACCTTTGGGGAACCCGTTAGGGATAGTACGGTTTATCGTGCACCCTCGGGCTCAGTAGTGCAAGATTCAGACCTCCGCAAGGAGCATTCGGTCTCGAAAGGTTTAAAATACGACATCTTAAGAAAATGAGATTTTTGGAATATAAAATATTTATTAAAATTATATTTTGTATAAACATATGTATATTTATCATTTAAATATCTATTTTATTATAATATAAATTTTCCATTTTTTTCTAAAAATCACAATAGTAGATTTTACACTAAAATACCATGAACTTCAAATAATCAATATTACAAATAAATACCCTTATTTATAAAACTAGGATATTTTCACTAGAAATATCACAACATAAAATCCACCCTCATTACAACTCTAAAGACGAGTAATAAATACTTGAGGTGTATTTTGAAAAGTATATAAAAGTATTTTTACATAAAACCCCCTCAAGTTTTATAAATTACCCTAAAGATCCTAGCAATTAAAAGACCTCGAGTCACAGTTCTGATTGTCTGACTCGGGTTTGAGTCTGATTAATCTGACTTGAATATGATTCAAGTCAATCTATAATCTACAAGATTCCAAGTCAATATGAATACATGAATCCACGAATCCAATTATCAATTTATACAACTTGACTGAATCGAACCATGGATATTTATTTCTCTTACATGATTCTCAGTATTCCATTTACATGACTCTACGGTTATAACCGTTTCCTGATATCATGGTTTCGGTCAGTCGGTCATTCAATCTTACAATTCAATACAATTTACAAGATAACAATACAAATAAGATATCGTGGGGTTTAAGAGGTAGATTGGTACGGAAGGTGTTAAAGGTGGCACGAGGTGGTCAGACTTAACACACCTAACATGAATCCAGTTGCTGTTGTACCGTGGCATAAACGGTTCCTTGTACTATACGTGCTCTTTGTCTCTGGCATATAGAGACTCCCCTTGTATACACTGGCATCTTTCTGTACCAAGCTACAAACAACAGCGTTGACATAATATTACAACAATAGTATACACCTTAAAAGATATCTTCTTATTTTGTCTTTTCTACTTTCCTCTTACCTTTGGGACTTACCGAGCGACCTGTTCGCTGACGACATTATGTTTCTTTCTCCTTTGAATGTCGTCAGGTGTTTCGGACCCGGCAGAGGTCGAGCCATTGCAAGAAGACTTGGAGCAGTTTGCTGAAGACCCTGCACTTTAGTTTCATTGTACACTTTTTCATTCAGTATTTTACATTTCCTGTTATGCCACTGTTTAGGCATCTTTTTATTTCAGTTGTATTTCCTTCATGTATTGTACAAAGAATGTTAATAAATAAAAGTTGCTGTTCTTTTTATTTCTTGTCTCTTGTGTACTTATTTTATATTGCTTAGATACGCTTAGCGTATGTACTTCTGAGTATATACGTAGCGGACCTCGTCGCGTCTCCTTCGCCGTACACTGGGAAGCGGGGCGTGACAGGTTTTGTTGGTGGCCCATGCAGGTCAGAGCTGTATGAATCCCTATCATGCAGTTCTGTTCTGCGTGAACAACCTAAGCAATATAACACAAGAACCAGCAACTAAAACATTCTTTACAATTCATGTTCCTTGAATCTTACAATTTCATATTCCTTGAATTTTATCATTTCATGTACTTGAATCAGTCCTAACCCAAATTTTTCTTCAGGGTTATATATTCCCCGAACAACACCAGCACCAACGTCAACAACACACCACCAGCACTACCTCTCACACCAGCTGTTCCTGCGCCACCTACCGAGCAAACAGTGCTACTTGAGGCAATCTGTAGCCTTCTCGAGGGACAGCAACAACTTCTGAACCGTCCCGAGACTAACGCTCCGGGGGTAAAGCAATTCAGGGCTTTACATCCGAAGCAGTTCTCAGGAAAGGGGAGCCCACTGGAAGCTGAGGAATGGGCTCAAAGTATCGAGGATGATCTGGCCGCAGCACAAGTGCCAGACATCGCATGGGTCCGTGTAGCGAAACTACAGCTCACGGACAACTCTCGCAACTGGTGGAAGGCGAAAGAAAGCCGTCTTGCACAGCCTATTGAATGGAAAACGTTTCGCGAGAAGTTCGACGCGAAATACTTCCCTGTGACTGCCAGGTTTGCCATGGAGCAGCAGTTCATTCATCTACAGCAAGGATCAATATGGGACAAATCGGTAGATGAATACGACGCTGAATTCACCATGTTAAGCCGGTAAGATATGTCGCAATAGTTCAGTTTTAAATATCACATACCACATAGCTAACACTATCCTTAAACAGATTCACGGCATACTTGATACCGACGGACGAGATCAGAGCCCGTCGCTTTCAACAAGGACTGGACATGGAGATTCAGGCTGCTTTAGCCACAGGAAAATTTTTGACTCATGAGGATGCTCTGGAAGCTGCCCGCAGTTATGAGGCAGTGATAAAAGCAAGGGGCAGACCTCATTCTACAGGAGTTAAGCATCCTGCCAACCAGATGGCAGGTGGAGCCTCGTCCAGACCACCTTTTGTACCAAGATGTCCTGGAGCACCAATCAGCAGGCCCAGCCTAGCCTTTTGTAACTACTGCAAGAGAAATGGGCATCTGGCGAGAGATTTCCGTCGTGCGAACAACCTTTGCTTGATCTGCGGCTCAGCTGCTCATGGTATTGGGGCTTGTCCTCATAAACAAAACCCAGTTGCTGCACCCAGGCCAGCAAACAATTATCCACAGCGTCCAGCCATCCAAGCCCCTGCTCCAAGACTTGCATTACCTGCACTACCCAGAGGACCACAAGCTGCACCACCTCCTCGTCAGTTCCATCAAGCTCAAAGGAATGTTCCGAGGAATGCTCCTCAGGCCAGGAGGAATATAACTAAATGCCAGGCTTTCACGATGTCTGTGGAAGAAGCTGAGGCCACTGGCCAAGTCATTACTGGTAAACTTTCCTTCTCAAACTTATATTTTAGTTTTGGTTATCTACACACTTTCCCTATACCTAAAACATATCCCACATACCTTAGGTACAATCCTAGTAGCCTCACTACCTGCACTTGCACTGTTTGATACTGGAGCATCCCACTGCTTTATGTCGCAACGGATTGTCCGAACCCATGCAATTCCAGTCTCACCGCTTGTATATAGCTGGAATGTCAGTTCCGGAAATGGCGTTCTAAAGGCAACTATGGGATACAGCTTGTGTTCAGTCGTCGTTTGCAGTCGAGAGTTTTATGCTGACTTCAAAGTACTGGACATACCGAACTTCGATGTGGTTCTAGGAATGGATTGGCTTGGAACCTTTTATGCTACCATCGACTGTCGTCAAAGGAAGGTAGTATTCGAGATTCCAGACCATCCGGTCTTCTATTTCAAGAGCGGAGATCGTACCCTGGAGCCAGGTACCTACAAAGCGAAGCCAAGAGAAGCAGTAGTTGCAGCAGCTCAAGCGAAAGAAGAATTAAGACCAGAGGTAGTTCGAGAGTTTGACGATGTATTTCCTGACGATATATCAGGTTTGCCTCCCGATCGAGCTCTTGAATTCAGTATTGATTTAGTAACAGGAGCACAACCGGTGATCAAAGCACCTTATAGACTAAGTCCGGAAGGATTGAAGGAAGTCCGAACACAGTTGGACGAATTATTGGCGAAGGGATGGATTCGTCCCAGCACTTCAAGTTGGGGAGCACCCGTACTACTGGTGAAGAAGAAGGAAGGTTCATACAGAATGTGTATCGATTATAGGGCCTTGAACGAAGTCACTATAAATAACAAGTATCCACTCCCGCGCATCGATGATATATTCGATCAGCTAAGTGGATCTTGTGTTTTCTCTAAATTGGATCTTCGTTCAGGTTATCATCAAGTGAAGGTCAAGGAAGCTGATATTCACAAAACAGCTTTCAGAACTCGCTATGGACATTACGAATTTATAGTGATGCCATTTGGAGTGACCAATGCACCAGCAATATTCATGAATCTAATGAATCAAGTTTTCCGGGAGTACTTAGACAGGTTTGTTGTCATCTTCATCGATGACATCCTGGTGTATTCTAAGAGTCGGAAAGAGCATGCAGAGCATCTACGAATTGTCTTGGAAACTCTTCGACAACATAAGTTTTACGCCAAGTACAGCAAGTGCGAGTTTTGGCTAAATCAAGTTGGTTTTCTTGGACATATCGTATCAGGAGAAGGAATTTCTGTGGATCCAGCCAAAATTTCAGCAGTTAGCGAATGGCCTACACCAAAATCAGTGAAGGACATTCGGAGTTTCTTAGGTTTAGCTGGATATTACAGAAGGTTCATTGAAGGATTCTCAAAGATAGCAACACCCCTGATCACGCTCATACGAAAAGATGAAGAATTTGTGTGGTCAGAAGTATGCGAACAAGGTTTCGTAGAACTCAAGTCAAGATTAACATCTGCACCTATTCTCGTAATACCGGATCAATCTGGAGGATTCGAAGTGTATTGTGATGCATCCGGTAAGGGATTAGGATGTGTTCTACATCAGCACGGTAAGGTTGTGGCTTATGCTTCAAGAAAACTGAAGACTCATGAGCGCAATTATCCGACGCATGATCTGGAGTTGGCAGCCGTCATCTTTGCTCTCAAGATTTGGTGCCATTATTTACTTGGTGAACGAGTGATCATCTACACAGATCATAAAAGTCTGAAGTACGTGTTTACTCAGAAGGAGTTGAATATGCGGCAGAGAAGATGGTTAGAACTCATGGTGGACTTTGACATCAACTTGCAATATCACCCCGGGAAGGTGAACGTAATACCTGATGCTCTTAGTCGCCAACCATTATCAATGAATCTCACCGCTCAGTGGAAGCTTCAGCAAGACTTGCATCAGATGGAGATTGAAGTAGTCATGCCAGGTAATGCTTCAAGTTTGATGAATCTACAAGTTCAATCAACCATTGTTAATCAGATCGAAGCAGCTCAAGCAAGTGATGCTAAGTTGCAAAGGATCAGAGAACAAGTGGAGAATGGACTCAGAACAGATTTCATCATCCATGAAGACGGATCTTTGAGATACGGCAGCAGATTGTGTGTACCTAAAGGTCCTGTTCGGGAAGAGTTAATGAAAGAAGCTCACAGCTCTCCCTACTCAGTACATCCTGTAGGTACCAAAATGTACAAAGATCTACGTCAAAATTATTGGTGGCATGGAATGAAGCGTGAAGTAGCCAGAAGCGTCACAAAATGCTTGGTGTGTCAGCAAGTAAAGGCTGAACATCACAGGACAGCTGGACTACTTCAACCGTTACCAATCCCAGAATGGAAGTGGCAGCATATCACGATGGACTTTGTGACTACTCTTCCTCGCAGCATAAAGGGTAACGATGCTATATGGGTCATTGTGGATCGACTCACAAAGTCGGCTCACTTCATCCCATTTCGAGTTGGCTAATCAACTGAGACACTAGCAAAGAAGTACATGGAGGTAATAATCTAGTTAAGATTTAAACACTTCATAATGTACTATCTCTGATACCCATAAACTCATACAGGAAATTGTGAGACTTCATGGAGTACCGGTCTGCATTGTCTCCGATCGTGACACCAGGTTCCGATCGCAATTTTGGCAGAGTCTGCAAGCTAGCTTGGGAACAAGTCTGAACTTCAGCACGGCTTATCATCCACAAACAGATGGTCAGTCGGAACGAACTATTCAGATCTTGGAGGATATGCTCAGAGCGTGTATGCTAGACTTCAAAGGATTGTATGCTAGACTTCAAAGGATCGTGGGAAGATCACCTACATCTTGTAGAGTTCGCGTACAATAACAGCTACCAAGCAAGCATAGGAATGGCACCTTTTGCAGTATTATATGGAAGGAAGTGTCGATCACCATTAAGTTGGGACGACATCGGAGATAGGGAACTTCTTGGACCAGAGATGATAGTAGCGACCGTTGATGTGGTTCGTACTATCAGGGAAAGAATGCGCATAGCCCATGATCGACAGAAATACTGGGCTGATGCAAAGAGACGACACTTGGAGTTCCAGCCAGGAGACCATGTATTCTTGAAGATATCTCCGAACCGCGAAGTGATCCGATTTGGAAGACGGGGTAAATTGAGTCCGAGATATATTGGACCGTTCGACATACTCGAACGAGTCGGTGAAGTGGCATACCGCTTAGCGCTTCCACCCTCATTGGAAGGAGTGCATAACGTGTTCCACATATCCCAACTCAGAAAGTATGTGAGTGACCCCAGCCATGTACTTGATCATTCCGAGCTCACTATACAGCCCGACTTGTCTTGTGAGCAACAACCTGTGGAGATCTTGAACAGGAAAGTGAAGACACTTCGGAACAAGAAAGTTAACTTGGTTCGGGTAATGTGGAGGAAAGACACTCCAAGAGAATCCACGTGGGAAAGGGAAGATGAAATGTGTGCAAGATATCCTCACCTCTTTGTAAACTAGTTCTCAAATAAAAATTGTAAATTTCGAGGACGAAACTTTTGTAAGGAGGGTAGATTGTAACAACTCCAATTTTTGTATACATAAATTTGATTTAAATTTGAAGTATACTTGGAGTATTTAATATTGTTGTTACCACTTTAAGTATTTATTTTCCCACAATAATTACAAGAAGGAGCTTGTAGCTCATTGGTAATACCTTGCACTGCTGAACCAAGCCACCAGAGTTCAAATCCCATGCCCCACATTATTTTTAGATTATTTTTCTTTTAAAATTCTTGGAAGCCCAACAGTCCACAGGCCATAACTCCCAAAAG